>JAQIWX010000348.1:0-18843 GCA_034696785.1 Lepidocyrtus cyaneus | reverse complement strand
ATCGGAAACTTTCATCCTGGAGCTTCGAGGGAATTTGCCAAGTTTGCCAAGGAATACGAATTTATTCACCTAACCTCAAGCCCAAAGTTCCCACAAAGCAACGGCATGGCTGAGGCAGCCGTTAAAATTATCAAGAAGCTATTCGTCAAAAATGAAGACGCTTCGCGAGCCCTCATGGAGTACCGAGCCACACCGTTGAGCAACGGCTACAGCCCAGCAGAACTACTCATGGGGAGAAGAATCCGTACTGCACTCCCAATTCCATCTTCAGAATTACAACCGCGACTTGTTCCAGCCGAAGCCTTGAACAAAAGGGAGGGGAAGAGACGGGAGCAGTATAAGAAAAATTACGACACCCGACATGGAGTAATCAACCAGGAGGAACTGAAGATCGATGATATCGTTTGGATCACCGACATGAAGATCTGGGGGAAAGTCATCGAGAAAGCGGACACACCAAGATCTTACATCATTTCCACTCCTCGAGGAAAAATCCGAAGAAACCGATTCCATCTCACTAAAGGATTTGGATCTCCAGCGGAAGAAGACGAGGATGATTATCCCGAACACTCTCCAAAAGCAGACGATGAACATCATCGCAACGATCAACAGCAGCAGCCGAATAATCCCACTCCAGAACCGGAAGGATTTCGCCGCTCGAGATATGGACGACGAGTCAAGCCCGTGAACCGTTACGGATTTGATTAAAATATGATTATGTTATATTAAATTAATTACTTGATTGTTAGAATAATTTAATATACTTAAAAAGGGGGATGTTGTGGCATGAAAAGCCAATGAGTATGATTTATACGCGCGAATCCTAAACAGAAGAGCATACACTCTTCTTCTATATAATAATCACCTTTATGTCAGTATCCATCCAGATCCAGACCAATAAACTACGTTCTTTTCTAAGCTAAACATTTCTTGAAGATTGATCACTTTTATTATATTTTAAGTGCATCATTAAACACAAACCGCTTCCGCTCCGATTACTTCATGTCCTGATTCCCAAAATATCCGCCATTTTTTGTGGTCTTCGTAACCACATGAAAATGGGTCTAGGTTATTGGAAATCCGAAATGCTACCTTCTTTCTCACTGCCTATCGTCATTTTTCATCATTCCCTTATCATAAATCAATTGACGTATGTAAGTCCTACCCATCCAGCCCTAGTCATATTATGGAGAAAGTAATTCCGTAGATTTATGATCTGGCAGGGGAAAGTCACAAGGGACGTGTTTCATAACTGCCGGAACCCTTCAATCATTTTTGCCTCATATGGGGAAAGTTACTAAAAAAATAATCTGACATAGGTAGAACCTGTTGGATGGAAGAGAGGAGGAGGGGAAACTTCATCAATCAATCAGTCACTCACTAGCTTAGAGAGTACATACGTCCATATGCCACATTAATTTGAGGTTTTCATACAAAATACCGCATCCGGTTCACTTCATCCATTTTTTTTCAATTTTGCCAACCAATTTTGTCATTGTTCCCATCTTTCTCCATTTTGTATGTTTGATATATGTAATATTGAATCCCATTTTATGATTCACCTAATCCATGACTAAATCCTTTTACGGGGAAACCAAAATGGAATGCACTGCACGTACTTGCGGTCTGAAGGGATGACTCTACCAAATGCCTAGGCAGAAGGTGAAGCTATGCTCCAAAAAAAGTTGCTTTCACATTTTGGAGAAAGACTATGTCCATGAGAGTACTTACGTAAGAGTCGCTAGTGTTGATTGAAACTCCAGTCATGCTCCCTGCCAGACACTTTTGGTCCATATGTAAGGCTAAGGATTTAGGTATAAAAGTCTAAATGAAACATGATCGGATCTGATGGTCTCCCATTACTTTATCGATTCCCTCCAGCCATCATACCTGCGGACAATGAGCTTAATTGAAAACGTGAGGGAATATGTTTCAAACGATGACCTTCACTCATATCCGGCATCCACCACCTTTGATCATAATCACATCAAATTGATTAGATTTTCCTTGCTGTTTCTGCGGAGTCGCCTTTTCTTAAAGTTGCAGGAGGAAAATGCAACTGGGGTTCATTATGCCTCTTAAATTAACTATTTTAATTGGATTTAGAAATGTTAGCAAGAAATGTGGGAAACGATGAAGAAATACCTTGAAATGGCTCTTTTATTCGAAATGCCTTTAATTTCTATATTTCTAGGGTACCAAAATGAGTTGAGGATTTGCAATATAGCTGATGGCAGAAGTTTTCAGATTTCAAATAGGAAGTATTACTGTAGAATACATTTGACATGACTGCCTCCAATTGAATACAAATCTGTTTCTAATTTCAGTGCTTGCTCTTTGTTGTCAGAGGCTAACACCCAGGTGATCTGTGTTTATATAAAATTAACTTACGTGACTTAACCGTGTAATGTTGTCCATGTCCAACACATAAATACGTTCTTGGTACAATTAATAAAATGCACCCTTAATTTTTTATTGCACAAAATTGTAATTATTTATTGAGCAAAAAGATGAGCAATAATGGATGAAGTAAAAGTAGTCTAACCATGCATGCATGTAATTTATTTCTGACTACTAACCAGCTCTACTCAACTTTCTCTTACAAGAACGGCCATCAACAACATCAAACTATCTTTACCAGGCCATACATCTTTGTATTCCTAAGTATGCCTGTTTCTTACCTTGAATGCACGCAAATGCTATGAAGTCAGTCAACCAGTCTGTGTTGTAAAAAAAAACTAAAGTTGTCCATTTGGAAGAAAACTGGGGAAATATTACGGCGGATCGATACATCTGTGATTAAAAATTCATTCCAATGGCCTAATTCATCCCGGGTCGGGAAGCAAGAAGAACAATAGAAAGTCTACCAAATTATAGTCCAAAACTCTGAGCATAACGTACAAACAGGCCTGTTTAGATACATAATAGAAACTTCCACATGTCCTGTACATACTTGCAATTGCAAATTGTTTTGCTCACCGGGAAATAAAACTATTTCAGCCTCCCTCCTCCTTCCACCCCACCTCAGAGACTTCACCTTCCTTTTGCAGCGACTCTCACTCAACATCATCCATACTAATACATATAGCCATATCAAGTCCTCAACCAAGCCATCTCATCCTGAATCTTCATTATTAGCCACTATTCCAAATACCACATATTGATACAGTAACATCTTGAAATTCCAGAAGAAAACGGGAATAGGTACAGTTGGGACAAAATAGCGTGAGCCGCACGGCGTAGCAGGCGCCACATATAGCACGGCGGTTTGTCATATCAGTTGTGTTGCTAGATTTTAGCAGGCTACGCCTTGCGGCTCACGCTACTTTGTGCCAACTGTAGTGTATATAGCTGTTCGCTCGGCCAAAAACGAAACTTGAGTCTTTTTCGTGTCATCCCATAACATGTTAAGTGAGAAGAGCCTCGTTCTGCAGCAGAGGTACCTTTTCACAAACTTTGCAAGCAAGTTATTTTCAAATCTGAAGCCTTCAAGGAATAAGGGAAAGCGCTCTTCTGTTTTGAGTGGAGTAAAATACGGAATCTGGAACGGGAAAATCAAATAACGAAAATATCTATCAGCACTCCAAACTAAACTCACTTTTGAATGCTACGCTTCATTTTTCCAATATTAATTGGGCTAAAGCTAAAGCTAAAGCGAGAGCTTTGACTGGAGACGAGAAATCTACTTGGGATGGGGCGGAAGTTTTTTTTTCTTAGTAGCCAAACCCTCTATCCTCCTTCTCCATGTCTGCTTTCTTCCACATTCAGCGCAAGTTCACGTTGCGAATAAATTCTCTTATGAAATTGATAAGATGCTTGCATAATCCGGAGCAAACAAAGAGTCAGCCGAAAAGCGGGAGCATAAAAAACAAATCTGTGGAATTATACATAAGTTTAGCTGAACTTTCTCACTTTTAGGTCGAGTTATGTATGAAAAATTTCCTCTCTCCTTGGTAGTTTATGCACTTGTGCAAGAGGAGAATGGAATAAGGAGGAATAATGCCTCCCTCCCTGAATGAACTTTATGTCTTCCGCTTTCACATTGCTCTATCGATACTGATTACGAAGGAGTAGAGCCAAGACCAAGGTCGGGCCATCGATTCTAATAAAACCAAGTACGGATTGGGTAGCACGGAGCTGCGAGAAAAAAAAACTATTTCACGTTTACATAATAGAAATAATCAGGGGGTCTGCACTGAATCTTACTTCATGTTGTTGATCTGTGATCGGACTCAGAAAGTGCGGAACCTGATGTTGGAATGGTTACGTTAATTTTGCACAGTTTCCAATGCAAAATTCTCGATAAGTTCTCGAGCCCTCAACGTAACTTCATAATTTTTACATGTAAAGTGACGTAACCATTCCAACATCAGGTTCCGCACTTTCTGAATCCATCACAGATTTTTAAAATGAATATAAAGGGAACAAGCTTCAGTGCATTCTCTAGTTATATACGTAGTATATAGCTCAAGCTCTTTGGAAATAATTTACTTAACGAGGTAGCCCGGAAAGGAGAATGGAAAATGGAAAAAAATATGCGAAAACTTTGAATCAACTTGATTTGCTTTCTCCCGAACCTCACTTAATTTGGTACAGTATTTTTAGAAGAAAATGTACATAATATTTCAAACAATAAAGCTCGAACATAATGCTAAAAAAGGAATCCGACTTGATAAACCGGGAAATTTTTAGACTTTATCGTTATTTCAATTTTTATCTCCACTCCAAAAAAATGGCCAGAGGAAAAAAATGTCCAAAAATATTATTATTTGAATATTATTCCATTTTCAATTTTTCACCGGAAGTACATCCATTGCTTTTTCCATCTTCATTCGAAACCTATATATCGACTGACATGCATACCTACTTCCATACATTTCTCTTTGATCATGGCCTACTGCACTTCCCATACAATGTGATGTGATGTGAAAAGGAAGGTTGGAGTTAAATAAAGGGGGGGCAGCAGATTTTTTCTAAGTTTTTTTCAACTGAAAATTTTTTATTGCATTTTTGGACGAATAATGAAATTCTACACATTTTTGAAATTTGAATTTTTTTCGAAATTTTTCGAAACTTTTTGAAATTTTTTGAAATTTTTAGATTTTTTTTAGATTTTTTCTAGAAATCGTTACGAATCACATTCGAATTTCCCAAATCATAACCGAACCTAACCTAACCTAACCTAAAATAAAACAAACTCACCGATTGATGTTGTTTATGTATAGGTTAGGTTAGGTTTGGTTCGGTTGGGATGACAAATTCTAGAATTCTGAAAAACGTTCCAATAATTTTTAAAAAATTTCAAAAAAATTCTAAGTTTCGAAAAATTTCGAAAAAAATTCAAATTTCAAAAATGTGTAGAATTTCATGATTCGTCCAAAAATGCAATAAAAAATTTTCAGTTGAAAAAAACTTAGAAAAAATCTGCTGCCCCCCCTTTATTTAACTCCAACCGAAAAGGAACTCAAACGGGTTCTTTTTATGCATACCTACGCTTTTTTATGAACGAAGGAAAGAAAACCTTTTTGTGTTTTATCACCATTTACAGTTGCACGTTTACTCTAACTACACCAGTTTCATTTCCTTTTCACTCCCCATTTATTTGTTTGTTCCCAACCAGGCACCTTCCCCAGCAAAGCAACACCGTCCATACCAAACCACATGCAAGATAAATGAGAAATGGGGAATGGCAATTTCACTTCCACGCGGCAATGCTTTCCCCTTCAGCCAAGCTTGTATTTCGCATGTTACTTCCAGAATTTTTGCAATGTGAAAGTAAGCCCATGTCAAAGCCAAAGCCACTGCTACATACACAATAAGTACAGAAGGAGGAACAAGCTCTTTTCCCTGCCAAACCAGCACTGGATACTTTTCACTTAACAAGATTACTTCTCTCCGAAGCTAAGCTCTCCAGTAGTGAACCAGACTTGCTCCGAGCAGCAGCCATACAGTTGGATCTTCTCCATTTTTTGAAACTCAGAGGTTGAAACTGGAAAGTAACAAGCTGGAGCAGACAAAAATCCACTTCACAAAGACACTTCTCCATTTCCTGTTGACTTTCTCTCCATGAGCCATATTGTTAAAAAAAAGACTGTGACCAGAGCCATGCTAGTATAAAAAAAGTGAAACCACTCCTATTGTTTAAAGTTGTTAGATCCAAATGTGTTGTTGAAGTTTTTCCTTTTATTTCTCCGCATCAAACTTAGAAAAGCCCACAAAAGAAATATAAGATGGACAGGGGAATACGGGAATATTGACGGGTGAAAGTGAAAAAAAGTGGAGTTTAGCAATTTTTTAAATTTTTTTGGGAGAAAAAGGAAAAATACTTACAAGGGGCATCATGAAGCAGTAACCCTCCAAACTCCTCCAAAATTTGCATACTGGTGTATTTTTGTAAGACTTAGAACACTACAATCACCGTTTGCCCGAATAGGCCCTCCATCTGGAGGGAGGGAGGGATCCGGAGTAGTTATAATAAATGAACTGGCCAAACATGGCAAATGAGATGTCTTTCTATACTAAATTTGAGGTGTAGATTTCACTTTTATCATCCATTTCTTATAAAAATGAGTTCCTTCTCAAATATGTAACCCTTGTATCACAAATCAGGTCAAAGTCAATTACGCTAAAAACAGCAGATAATAATCCCACTAATTACCTTTCCAATACATTGTCCACACTACCTTTTAGAATTAAAATACAGTAAGCATTATCATGGTCTTCAGCGTAATTGACTTCATCGTCTGATATTTTTTTATAGGAAATGGATGATAAAAGTGAAATCTACACCTCAAATTTAGCATAGAAAGACATCTCATTTGCCATGTTTGGCCAGTTCCTTTATTATAACTACTCCGGATCCCTCCCTCCCTCCAGATGGAGGGCCTATTCGGGCAAACGGTGATTGTAGTGTTCTAAGTCTTACAAAAATACACCACTATGCAAATTTTGGAGGAGTTTGGAGGGTTACTGCTTCATGATGCCCCTTGTTAGTTGAAGAAGGTGGATTCCAGACTCCGACTTATCAAAAGAGGAGAAGGTGGATCAAACGAAAACTTTCGCTAGAAGAAAAGAAAGACTTCATTTTTTACAAGCGATTTTTCCTTCGTTGGTGATCCTTTTTATTTTGTTCATGGTGAAAATACAGAGGTTTTTATAATTTGTGAGCTTTACCCAAACTTGTTATTTTTTAAGGTGATTTAAAAAAAAGAAAAATGTGAAAAGAGATATAAAAGTGACTTGAGCTTGTCAAATGGATGGTATCATCAAACAACCGCAAACCAACCCAACGGAAGAGTAAATGTTTTTTTTGTGCAAATAACAAACAGTTCAACCGAGAAAAAACGAACTTAGCTAAACATACAGTGACTAGGTATGTTCATTCATATCATTACAAAAAGTTACATTGTTATTTGTGTGGGTTCGTCAAGTGTCTGACTTTTTATTTGGAGATTGCGACAGGATTAATAGCAGTCAGAAGTCAGAGGGAAAAAATCCACAAATAAAAGAAACCAACTACGTTTATTCTTTGAGCTTATTTTTGGAGAATAGTAAGCAGGTGTAGTTACCGGGAAAAAGAATAAAGGGAACAAGAGAAAGGTAAATTTTTAATCAAACTCAAGTCAAATTTGTGTGGAATTAAATGGGAAAGTTCGAAATTGGCAATTTTCTGCATTTTGTTTTGGAGGAATTTGAATTTTTTGGGTACTTTTGCAGAATGGGTTAAATAATCATATTTAGTGTACTTTTGCTAGTGGGCGTAGGCAAGAGTACTTATATGGGTTGGTCTGGTCTCTCAGCGGAAGGAGAAATGACCTAGACCATTTTTTTAATTTAAAAATCAATACAAGCACGAGACCACACCTTTTCTGGAGAAAAACCAGCAGGTTTTTTACCTGTAGCGCGGGCAATTCCTTTAAAAGCCATTCCATTTGAGATTTTTTTCTGCTTGAGTTCACTTTTTGTACTGGAAAAATAAAAATCAGAATCCTACATAGCATGGGGGAGTAAAAGTGGAGTGAGCTTGTAGCGGATAACCTTTTTGTGGAATGGAATGGCTCAGTTGATTACGCAATCCTGTTATAATAACGGGATATGTGCAAAAAAGCCAAGTGAATTTCTATATAATATATATAACTCTTTTTAGAGAGAAAGAAGGATCAAGGTTGAGTAGTGCACTAAAGCATGCGGTTTGGTTGTATTCGAATCATTAATCGGTAAAGCCCATTTTAGCCAGAAAGAGGTGCTTTCCTTGATCTTGAAAAACATGCAAAGAACCAATTTTTCTTGAAGAAAAATGGCACGGGGAAATCAGGTGTTGGTGGGATTGAGAGAATCAAACCGTACTTAGGTACTTCTCTTCTAACTCTTCTAACCACCTTTTCTTTCATACATTCAATCCAAAGTCAAAGGTTAAGATGAATGGGGGATAATTCGTGCTATTAAATGGTTTTACATCAGTGTCTCATAAATTGGAATCTTGAGGATGGATTAATCTACGGTGTTCTGTGAGTTCGTATAAAATGGATTCGTAGAAACGAATATTCACATAAAATTTATTCGTATAAAACTTGAAACATAGTAAGGACAAATACACCTGCTTCCAACTGGTTTTATATGATACCTTTTTTTAAATCATGTACCTTTAAATGCTTCAATTCAATTCAAAGATTTCTTTGCAAAAGTAGTACAATTTTGTACTAATGATATGATACAGTCAGACTGTCCCTGGTCCCTACGTACTCACATAATACGCAGATCATAGTTTTTATGATTACGATTACGTTCCTACGTTCGTTTAAATATTTGGGTTGTTCTGGGAGAGAAATATGGAGGACGGAAGGCGAAAGTTGACTGAACAGAATTTTTATGATCATATGATTCAACATCCAATCATCTTGAGCATATTATCATTATCGTAGAGACGAAAGTAAAGGAGAGTGGGTCCCTGAACAAAACATCCCAAATTATTCCACAGCTCATACCACTCACCATTCTCAGCTATCTTTTCAATCCAAAGAAAATATTACTTTTTCATGTGCCGTCTTCGTCGTATTCCTCTTCTCCCTCCCAAATTGCGATTTTAATAATAAATGTAGGGAAATTCCATTTCCCCCAATTTTTGCATCTTATCTGATGCATGGGATATACGTGACCAAGGAGGAATTTCATTTTCCCCGTATATTTTTCCAAGGTTTGGAGAAATTCTCTATTCTCTTCTTTGGAGAAAAGGAAATAATAATTCGCAATAGATTTTTTTGCATTCCCCAATTTTTGAGGGCATTATCAACTCGTAAATATTTTCCGGAGAATGTGGGCGTATGCGATAGATATTATCGTCAACTTTCATGGAGAAGTTTCATCTTCCTCATCATCTTGATATTCACAATTTTCAAGGGAGAAAGTTATTATACAACCTTCTTGTGACATTCTTCCCTCACTCTTAAATAAGCAAAGGAGAGACCATAGCCAGACCTGCTAGCAAGTCAGTCGGCAAACAATGGTCCTCATCTCATCATCTTAAATTGAAGGAAAAATTTTCCTGCGCGAGCCCATGAGAAGAATCAATGTTTGGTGTAGTCTACTTTCCCCATTTCCATCTTCAGTTCATTTTCAACCTTGAATCCGGTGTTCATGTTTTCTTCTCACATTATCTGATTGTGAGTGAACGTCTTTTTTTTGGGAAGGAGGCTAGATTTAAGAATATAATTAATTAATATTTATTTTTGGAAGGAATTTTAAAATGCAGAAAATAAGTTCTTTTTCGGGAGACGGTTTTATGAAGTCACATGAGAAGCTACTGAATTTTTTAAGAATACTATGATGATTTAATGCAGAAGAGGAAGAGCATCCGGCATATCTTAAAATAGAAACTGGTTGTTCGCTTTCTCTTTCCCTCTCTCTTTTCTCATCCTTTTCAGAGTAATTTAGATTGGGGAAGAGGAACATGCATAGATAATCTAAACTATGTTTAATAGATCTCCATTTTAGTTTCCACCGGGATGGATGGATTGGTCCGGAGTGGATCCACTGGTTTCAATGATGTGAACTAGGATCAGCACTTTCCTCAAGAGTGTTAGTTGGAAGGGATGGAAAAAGATAGCTGGAAGGGATTTTGAGAGGAGAAAGACCACACAGACCAGAGACCACAGTATATCATTCGGGGTGTTGTTTGGACAAATAAATATAAAGAAAGCGGAGAAAACTAATGGAAAACGTGTGCTTTCACTTTCGGCTATTTTTAGGTGGAAAGTGAAAATAGCCAGAATAAATGTTTTTGTTTGAGAGAGGTGTTAAGTAAAAAAGAAGTATGTTTTCTTTCGGAGGCTCACAAACAACAGCAAATAATGTGGGAGGATGACCAACTAATTTCCAAACAAATAGGCTTGGCAATTTTATGTTCCCGGTGGGAACAAGGTCTGCGGAGTTGTAAGGGGCTCAACTATTGAGAAAGAAGTTTCATGAATTGACGCAGTTGCTGATGGATTGATTCATTTTCAAATAGTTTTAATCCAGTAGTTAAAATCAGCTTCAAAAAGCTTTAAGCTGGATATATTAAAAGCATTGGATTAACGAGTAAGAAATGTGCCCTTCATCGACTTACAATTAGCTAACTGTCCTGCTCCTTCGAAGTTCTACTCACTTAATCAATTAATTACTACAAAAAATTGCGGTTCCCGCTTAAATGACTATAGCTATGTAATTGTAATGCATTAGCCTGTCAAATGAATAAACGGGACAATTATTTTGATTACTCAACTCTTCTTTTATAAATGGAAGGTTGCAAACCAAATTACAAAAAAATGTATGGTTTGTCCAAATCAAAAACAGAAAAAATGAACATACCAAAAAAAACGGAACAAAAATAGTTCTAAAAAAATGTCACAAAATGTCTGTAGTAATCCAATCAATACTTCCAACCAACCTACTAGACTTCTCTTAAATACTTCATAACTGGCATGTCATGGACATCTACAGTCGAGTCTTTAATACACAAATTAAGATACATATTTATTCTTACATAACCTGTTTGTTCGTAACTAAAAGAATTTATTGATTTTTCTTTTCTGCCTTATTGTTTTATTTAAAGTTAATCAAAATTGGCCCACTTTAGACAATTATTTTCCCCACTGCCCAAGTAGTTCCGTCTCTCGTTCTAGTCCTTATCCAAGTTCATTGTTTATTGATAAGCTTTATTCTGTTGTCCTCCAAAAAAACAATGATGCATTTTTTAAATGTTTTCCTTTTTATGCAACTTTTACTTACGCAATCCTCCGCCAATCATATGAAACTGTGTCGTGTCATGCCATAACCAATTTGCATACGCTTGCAAAACATAAATACTACGCTGTGTTCCTGGTTCCCACTCCATCCTATTATCATAATCTATCCATCCAAATCCATCCTTCACATTTTCTTTAGTTGACCTTGCTTTCTCCTTAAGACACTCATGGAATGGGGCAAGAAACGACCTCCATTACCCCACCACACTTTGTTTTTGGGTGATTGTCTTGTCTTAATCATAACATTACTTTTATCTAATCATACTATCATTACTAAATCTTCCTTTGGGGAGTAGACCAGAAATTTCCCTGCAATTCAAAAAACCTTGCGTTTTCCCAAAATCTAGTAAATTGCTCTCCCCATTTAAGATTATTAGTTAGGTTGGATAAGCGGCACTTCCTCCGCCACCTTCAACGAATGCCGAACTGACATAGCCATAAAAGCTTCCTTTACTATCATTATTACAGTTATGATAGGATCCGCTCCCAAATGTCGGATTCATTCAATGGATTAGCTTACTATCAGACAGCTCCAGAGTCTAGAGAAATGAATGGCACATGTGTGTATTTTCACTTAAAAAACAAAAGGTTGTCTTACCAAGAACAAAATGAGAAAGCAACTAAAAGCTACTTCCCCATTCCTCTCACCAGCTTTCACCAATTTTTTCACAGGAGAAAAATACCACGCAAATTGTAACTGACGTAACAGAAGCAGCATTTACTTTCCCAGCCATTCAAGAAATAACAGGAGCATTTCACTACTTTCACCAGCAAACTACTTTGTTGCTTTGCTTGGAAAGGCCACAGGCATGAGAGAGAACAAAATTGCCAGAGACTCATCGCGTGTGTATGCTCAAGACTGGCTTTGATGCGGTTTTTATGCACCTTTTAAAGTACTTTTATTTTTCGAGAGGTTAATGATATGGAAGGACTCCTCCGTAAATTGTTGTTGTTTTTTATGATGTCCCTCAAACCCAACCTCGCAATCTCAGCTCCCATTTATGGGCCATTTATGCAAGCAAACAAAGAAATGCAAAATGCTAGAAAAAATTACATCCACAAGCCATACGCAAAAAAAAGAGAAAAGGAATTTGAGGGAAGAATGGGGCATCATTTTTATGGGAATATGCAGAGGATTAGCATTTTCCCCGGCTTTTTTATTACGACTACGATATGAAATTATCCTTAAGTATGTTGGGTAATGTGCGCTCATTCCCGTGTCTATTCTGACTTTCATTTTATTTCTTTTTTTCAGACATTCAGATTCCGGGAAAAACGTACGAGGAACGGAGAATAAAATGAAAAATTTGGCGGATCGGAGAAAAAAAAAGTAAATGAAGTTTTTAGATGAGAAAGATGAGAAGAGAGACGGCTGAATATCCATTTCTGCTTATTCAAGAAGAAAAAATCTGAAGGAAATGGAGTGAAAGTACCTGTACAATAATAATAATGTTCTACATGGGCCATATATGTCAGGGGAAGGGGAAAGAAAGCCCTGGGGATATTGACTGATTTTTTTAGAAGAATATCAATATAAAAGGAACAGACTGACTTTCCCATAACTAACATAATCCAGTTTTATAATGATCAGAGCTTGAGAGGATCTAAAAATTGTTGAGAGTTCCCTCTCTGTTTTCAATTTATCAATTCGGATCTGACGCAAATGTAATGTTATTTTTGTGAATTAGAAAAGGAAAAGTGTTTTTCTTTTGTATAAATTATTGGTTGAGTATGAAGTGGCTTGATGGAAGAAGTGGTTCCTGTGCTTTCCCCCCAATAACGAAGATGACGACGGAGAGGAATGGATTTTTATACTTTGTAGCTTTGGAGAAATGTTGGGGCTGGCAAGTGAAATTGCTTTTTATTGTGTTGGCACTTTTTTGTCACTCGTCAAACTCGGATTTTAATGTCATCCTGCCGGAGATCTGTGGAGGGAATGAGAATCCAATCAATGTGACGTGGGTTCGGGATATGGTCCACCTGGGACTGAGGGATGAGCAGCTGGCCCTCACTATTTTGGGACCGGAAGGTAAGAAATTAAATATTAGGCTTAGCCAGTAGAGGAAACACAATGAATACAGACAATCTAGCTAGCTTTGTCAGCGTTGCGCATGACTCTTTCCATAATATTTGTCGAGGAAAGAAAAAATGTTCAAGGAAAAAGTTAGTCCAGTACAAATTGAATAAAAGTAGTTTGAAAAAATATTTTATTAGAAAAGGCCTGACGGATTGCATAAAGTAATGCATGAGAGATGAGCTTGGAGAAAGCTGTGACTTGCTTGGGTAGATATTTTGTAAATGGATTTATCTTTTGAATAAAATCAAACTGGTTTATTTGGGGAAAGTGACAGTTCCGAATGAAGAATGACAAAATATTTTTTTTAACAACAGTCATGGGCACGCAGTAATGGAGTGCCCTGTCATATATGCCATATTGCTTAAGAACGTTTCTAATCAGAATTTGCAGCATATTAAGAAATCTGTCAGTTTCCATTACCTATAAATACATTTCAATTAAAGAGGGGCAATAGAGATATGCGAAGGAAGGATGACAGTGACAATAAGTCCATACGTGTTTTCCGTGCCGTTGTTTCTCAACCTAAATCAGCCTGTCATTGGAAGTGAAAGCAGTCATGCTTGTAATTTGTAATTTTTCAAAAGAGTGGATCTAATCCAGAGGCCAGGCCAACAACAAGCCTAAACATAATTAGAATTGAGTAGGTTAGTCAAAATTAGTTTTTCATGAGTTGGGGATAAGGAGGAAGTTGAAAAGCATCACTTTTCTCTTTCCTCCTCAACAAGTGCCAAGCCCAGCCATAACCATATCACAAAAATACAAAAGTTTCGTATTATTTTTGCCTCCCTTTAAATCTGAAACTGTTTTATGGGCTCTCTTGGTTTTGCTCTTGCCAAAAAAAGCTCTGCCATGCCATGTTTTGATTTCATTCAAGAGCTGAGTAATGTCCCCTTGTTATATGATTTTATTGATGTCGCTGCTAAACGAATAAAAATTGTTCGTATTTTTTTATTTCCCTTTCCCAGAAATCTGTGATGGGAGTAATGGACTCATAAAATTCATATCGTTAGCGAAAAAGGATCCCAAAGCAAGGATTATTGCATCGCTAGAGCCGCATCTCTGCCCCACAGCTGCCACTTTCCGGCACAACCAAGGACGACAGTTCTTCTCGTGGACATGCTCCAAGGTAAATAACAAAAACAGCCATAACCAAACCACAGAGATGGACAAGGATGATGCTGCATGATGATGCTCATCCCATCTCATGGAATGAATGTGAATAGCAAAAACTTTGTTTGTCCGAACAAAACACCCCAGACCTTTCTCCGTTTACTTCTGTCCTGTCAATAAACATTCATCCCATCTCTGTAATTTAATGTGAGGATATTAAACAGGATAGAAGCTAAGGGGAAAGTGCTTAGTGAGTCGAGTGATGATGATGATCAAAGGGAAAGAGGAAATTATCGAGATTACGACTTTTCGATAAATTGATTACGACTCTGCCAGTTAATGTCCCTCTGAGAAAGAAATAAGTGCAGACAGATCTCGTATAAAATCCCCTGACATTTTAATGATAATATATCCAGTTAAATGCAAATTAAATTAGAAATCTCAGTCCGAGTCTTTTTAATCGTATTTAGTGGAATAAGAAGGAAGGGCTGGGATAGCCCATTAAATTTTCTCCAGCAATAATAAACTAACTGGGGTAGTATTTAGAAGGGCAAAGTGAAAGTTAAAAAAAATGTGGAGAGCAGACAGACATTGAAAAAAAAATCCAATCCATTAGAGTAGCTTATTTAACGTTATTTCTATCCCATGACCATAATGTTGGGGTCGTGCTTCTGCTGCGCTGTCTGATCATAACTGGAAGTGATCCAGTCAATAATCCGGTTTTCCACCTTGCTTCAGCATTTCTGTTTAATCCTTTCCGATCCTCTATCCACCTCTTTTGATTTTGCTGATCTGTAAATGTACTTAAAGCAGGGAGATATGGGTGGAGGTTTGGAGGTTTTTAATGACCTCTGTCAGAAACATAAAAGATAGAATGGTCGTATATGGAATGGCTGTGACCCTGTTGTAAAATCAATCTTTTTGCAAACATAAAAAGAGAATGTTACGAGTGGAGTAACTGAGATCCGTCATCAAAAGTCTGGCCGGATGCATTTTCGAAATTAATATCGTTTACCAAAATTGAGTTCGATTTTCTTTTGATCCAGGTCCCTGGGGTGATCTCAATCAAGCCATCAATCTCCGATGTGATACTAGCTATTAATAACCTCGCAAACTATTACCACTGGCACAAGTTCGTTTTCACAAAGTATCAGTTTGGTAAGTGAAAATAATAAAGATTCATAAAAGTATTTCCATAATAATTGTAAATCTCACAATGCCCCATTCAACTTTCCATCTCCAGATAAAAGCCCATTCTGTGATGATGTCGCAAACCAACTCCAGGTGGAAGCTTCCGGCCATCTCAACAACTATTCTGTCCTCATCCTGGGCAAATATGAAGACATTTTCCTTCCACACTTCTCCCCCATCATGGAGAAAGTGCAAGGTATGAAAAAAAATCAAACACTTCTTTAATTACTTTTAGTATCCCAATCTCAATCATTTCAATTTGTCAATATGCCCCTTTCAATTTTCCTCAGAGTATGCTTGACCTTAAGAACATGTCATCTATGTCATCATGAGATGATGATGACAAGACAAGTTTAGAAAGTTTTCTCTTTTACTTTCTCCATCCTTTGATGTGAATCTCAGATGCTCTTTTAAATGACATTCAAAATCTAATTAAATCGTTCATAAAATACGGTGGAGCCTTTTTCTCCCCTGAAGAGCTGAAACGTAGAAATATGACGGTAGCAAAGCCAAGATAAGGGCAACTTTCTCTTCCGTCTTAACGAGCCATACTAGAAAACTGCCTCCAGCTGAGATTACATTGTATAGAGAAAGTATACCTAAATTTGTATTATATTCCTTCCTTGTTCCAGGTCTCTTCCTCTGCACATCATACAGCTTCGGCTGCACCCATAACCTAGCCAAAAAGACTGATCATTCAAGAGGCAACAAGTTTGGTGAAAGAAGTGGGAGCAAATTCGGGGAGAAAATTCTGCACGGCCATATCCCCTCCGTGTTTCTACCTGAATGGCCCCTTCCACTGGAAGTCTTTATCCCGGAGACACCCACTTTGGCACTCACCGCTCGTTTTCGTCCTTCCACTCTCCCCGCTGACTTGAGTGGAAGTGAAGAGTTCCACTTTTATCATCATGGAGGAGCGGAGTCATCAGAGCCGTCGTCGCACAAGATCATGGTAGGGAAAAAGAAGAAAACTTTCTTAATTTACTCCAAGTTCATTTTAATCAATTTACATAAATCAACTAAAGAGTAGAAACGTAACGATTCTCATTTCCACTTTTCACTTTTTACTTTCACTTCTCGCTAAATACATTTTTTCTGTGTACTAATTACATACAATTCCCACTGAAGAGATGTTCTCTTCCAGCCATGGCGAGTTGAGCTCACGCTCAGTCCCTGCCTGTCTCATTTGTTCTACATAGATCATGTCTTCAAAAGTCTCGTGTTTGCTGACGCATGCACTACTTTCTCCCATTTTTTGCTGGAAGCATTATATAATGAGTACTAATAATAAGGGAAAGCAAACCCAAGCGAAAATTTTTTTTCTCCTAAAAATAATCTTGGCTCTCAGGCGTAGGCTCATTTTTTATTTCGCGTGATGTGTTGATGATCGCACATTTTTTCCCTCATTTTTTAGTAATAATGAATATTATGGAAGAGAAAGGATGAGGCTAATCAGTAGCATCGTCTCCGTCGCCATCTTTTTCGTAAAACAATTGTGAATGAATATGCCAGCTCATTTATTTTGGCTAGGAACATGTCCCGCGCTATTTTTGCAAGGAGAAATATTAATTTACTTAAAATTTTATTTTCTCGTAGGAATCCCTCCTCGCAAGACTGATCTTAAAAAGTGTAAAGGAGGCCCTGGAACTCGGGAAATTTGTTGAGGACGAAGGGACGACAACTTCCCTCCCGAGAAAGTCTCAAGATGATCATTCTCTTTACAATCAAAAGGGTGATGAAATGGACAACAGTCAAGTTTTTGTTGAATCGCACCAAAACTACGTCACATCCTTCCAATTCTCCGTGTTGCAATATGAGAAGGGAAGGTGAGTGGAAAAAAATGAAAAGAGAAAGTTTATTTTATTCAAAGAGAAAAAAATGAGATTTTTTCTTGTCATGTTCAATATCATTCTTTTCGTGTAAAAATTTGCATTTGCAAAACTTTTCTTTTTTCATGGAACTTTCCAGGTGGCACCAAGTAGTCACTTTCGCCGACATGGACAAGGAGCCCGGAAATGGGAAGGGACATCGTTTCTCACCCTCATCGGTACATCATAATCCCTACTCACCCGATGTCATCACAGCCAGGGATCCCTCCTCCAGGGAATCTGGTTAGTTTAGTTTAGAATTTATTTTGCTTTCCCTTTCACATTCCCCCATTTCATTTTCTCAAATTTCCGCTTCGTAATTTTCTTTCTACTTAAATATTCATGAGTTTAGGCAGATTTTGCGAATTTTACTCTTGTACAATCCCATCTTTACGGGGAAATTTCACAAGCATAACATAACAGTGATGCTGCTGATGCTGATGTGGTTTGGCTTTATGTGCGGTTTTGCCGTAATACAAGTAGGTTAGAGTTGGAAACTTCCACGGAGAAAGTTTGGAAATTTACAATGGGAAGGGGAATATGAGCTCTTCTATGGTGAAAATGGCACACCCAGATCATATTTCTCCCCACAACTGCTACAACTTTTGCTGAGAGCCAATCTCAGCTTTCTAGATAAAACGGATCTTATTTTATGATGAAAGGTGACAATTCGAGGAAATATATGTTTAGGTTATTCTTCAGATAAAAAGGAAAGATGAAAGTTTTTTTTTGACAGGAAGTAAAATAATATTTTTGCAGTTGACTGGTCATTGATTACTCAAAAGGAAAATGATATTATGAAATGGAATGAAAAGGAAATATACTTTCTTTTACGCAACTTTCTTTCCTTTAAGTTTAAATTGAGTTGTTTCTGTGAAACAAACCATATTGCTTTCTTTCATCATGGCAGGATTGAGCTGCTTGTATGTTTTATGTTTTGCTTTTTTGATCAAAGATAAGCAAGCCAAAGGCAAGTGAAAGGGTTGAATTTAAACTTTCCGATTCTCGTCAGTTTAATGAAGAAAAAAATCTTTTCCAGAAATTAACTGATACTAGACAACATATACAATTTAAATCTGCTGCCGTGTGTTTTAGAAAACATTTTTCTTGACAGTTTATTGGCACTGTATTTGTAAACCTAAATAAAATTATTTTTATGCTGGGGATGATATAAAAAGAAATCGAATAGAGTTGGTGGTCTGCAGTAAGATTAATTTTATTTTGCGTGATCAATTTTATTATAAACTAGGATTGACCGTGAAAGACCCTGACGGGTCATAAGCACCTAGTGATCTATTATATAAAGTCCATGTTA
>JAQIWX010000347.1:0-18850 GCA_034696785.1 Lepidocyrtus cyaneus | reverse complement strand
TTGTTTTGATATGAGCTTATTTTCTTCTGTATGCATAGGTTTCAATTGTCGTGATTCTGCCAAAAGCCGGATACCTCATGTTCGACTCCGTGACGATAGAACATGATGGTAATGAGACAAATATCGACGGATGTGGTACGACAACCTTAGACCCTACGACGACAACGGATTCGACCACTCAATGGGAAACAACCAGACAAGAAGATGGTGGTCCGACAGCGACACAGGATATGGAGGGTACCGAAGGTACTTGGTTACCTCCCTCTGCATCACCATTGCCTACTACGACTACTGAAGACACGCCAACATTCGTGACAATTGAACCGACGGGGACAACTGTAGATGGTGGTAGTGAAGAGCTAGAGGATCCAGACACAACGACTGAAAATTCAGGTCTTCCAACGACGACTGAAGAGCTCACTTCGACAACTTCGGAATCATCCATTTCTTCAACCGAACCTTCTGAGACCACCGAAGGATCTAGCGACCCTTCTACAACAACTGAAGTGGAACGTTCCACACCGGATGTTACAACGGACGCTGAGTTCCCAACCACAACAGAAGCCCCCGAGCCCTGTAATCACACATGTGAATACGTTGGAGTTGACTGTCATACATATTACTCATGTGTCAACTTCCGATATAAGGAATTTCACACCTGCCCCAGGGAACATGGCCTGGCATTCAATCCAAGGTTGGGGGTATGCGACTTCATTGAAAACGTGGATGAATGCCGGAACTGCACTTGTGAGTACTTCCCTGATCATGACTGCAAAAGGTATTACTACTGTCCAGACGTTTGTCATCTAGATCAATGTGAACTGAGAGAATGTCCTAATGGTTTGCTGTGGAGTATCAATGCGGATGGCAGAGGACATCAACAATGTGCTGTTGCAAGTATTGCAAAATGTGCCCCTGCTGGAATGGCTTTGAAAAACAGTGTCCTTAATTATGTCCTGGGCCCATGATCAACAATCTGTTTTCATTATAATAATCAACCGGAAACATCGTCGACAATGTCCGATGGGATCATAAAATCTAAATTTAAACGAGTCTGCTGTATAAATAATAAGTAATATTGCAAATTATAATTATAAATTAAATCTGGTCATACAAACGACATGGCAGTCAGTACCTCTCAACCATCCAAAACATTTTACATCCAATCAACGATTTTGATTTTTATTATCATAAATAAGTTTTATCATGAATACTGTACTCCTTATCATCGACTGTGGCCGTCGATGCCGAGTGCTTATCTAACATTCCCAGCCTGGGATTGTAAACAACCGCGTTGTAAACCAATGCCCGAATAAAGGTCAGTCATACCTCCCCAAATGCAAATTAAATCACCGTCTTCGTCCGAGTGTATTTTAGTTTTTAGGCGAAGCAAACAAAATGCGTAGATAAGTTGTTGGGCCATATTATTGATTAACTCATTATTACAGACACATTCCATCCATCAATCTCAGCAATGAAAGCTTCAAGTGCTTCATCAAAAACCTAATTCGGTAGCAGATTTATTGTCTGAATATCTTTGGTAGTAGTGCACTTGTAGCCTGTGATTTAATGATTTGAAAAGACACAATTAATTCAACCTTCTGCTGGAACCACTGCTTCAACCTTCTGCCAAAATAACTCTTTCTCCCTATTACACTAAAAATGACGAGACTTGGAGTGATCGTAAGTGTCTTAAGCGTCCTAGCGCTAGCGGACCGGTGTAAGCATTAGCATAATTTTATTGTACATCTAGTTAAATACATACAAATGTAGTAGATTGCTGTGTATTAAAAGCTAATTCTGAGAATATTTATTTCTGCTTTAGCTATGGGCCAAGAGAATGTTGGAGCACGCCGAATAGATTGGTTTGATTGCCAAAGTAGAGTGGGCGACTTGCTTCACCCCAGGGACTGTACACGTTTCATCAAGTGCGATTCTGCCGGACAGGCTTTTGAATTCGACTGTCTAGTGTGCCATAATGATCCAAAGAGATGCACCGTTGTCAATCGATTAGTTTTCAACCTCACACTAGACCAATGCCAGTGGGCGGATTTGACCGATTGTGAAACGGAGGTTGGAGGGACAGTGACACCATTGGAAAAGGACGTATTTGACTGCGGGGATAGAAAAGGAAATATGGCCCATCCTGGAGAATGCACCAAATTCATCCAATGTACTGCCTCAGGAAAAGCTTTTGAGCATGAGTGCGGAAGATGTGACAACGTTCCAGAGCGGTGTACAAGTAGGAATCGACTAGTTTATAACCGTACACTTGACAAATGTCTGTGGGCAAATGAAACGGAATGTGTGGATGGAGAGGGTTTCGGAGGAGCAACAGTCCCTAACGTTGGAGTGGGAGTAGCTCTAATTATAATGTTGGGAATATTTGCAATGCCAACTTGGAACTAAATTAATAGACATAGCAAGTGATAACAAGCCACGCCATAGAAAGGCCAGTAAAATTGACCTTTTAAAAAAAACTAGTCCTTTCAACCTAAACTGTTTGGTTTTTTACACTTCATTCTAGATAACAGCTAATTGAAAGCGATTGACTCATATACATTGGTTAGCAGTATTCTTTCTAGCAGATGACATGAACGATTCCAACAAACATGAAAAAGGTTTTGCAAAACACAATGAAACAATAAACAATACAATAATGCAAACTTTGAAACATTCAATTACTTCGTGAAACAGGAGTGTGAAAACATCATAATTTTGTGCTAAATACAACACATTTCCTAAATATTGCATGCTGATGGCTGATATCTTTATTTCTCATACGTGATGCGGTGACTATTGATGATGCAATTAATATATATATGTTGTTATCTAATCTCAAATACAGTGGTTGGACTGAAATCTGGAAAATTGAACTTTACATTCAATGAATTCAGCGCAAAGTGATATTCGCATCAGGTAGGCTCAACGGATCTTCCGAAAACGGCTTTATAGTTCATATCATGTGAAGCTTATCAGTGTCAAAGCCAGTTGCGCAGATATGAAGCTTGCACTTGTGTTGATAGAGAGATATTTTACACTTTGTGAAATAATTTCAGTTGTGCTGATTTCATCATTATTTTATTAAAAAAATTGAATGTAATAAATAATATTAGGCATCTGGTTATGTGACTTGGAACAAGGAAAGTTTTACATAGAACGATTTGTGAAAATGCCAATAATCATAATACTCGAAAAGGGGATTCGGATAATCTACATATTTCTTCTAAATACATCATCATAATCCTAAGATGTTTCTGACAAGTATTAAGTTTTACATTATCTCATTATCATTTTATATCCTGCTCGTTTCTACAAAAGGTAGGTATCGTAAAAAAAATCATATTTATGTATATTTTAGCAATGGAAAACCTGATTTGATGTTTTTAAATTATTTCAATCTCATTCAATTTCATTTTTTAGTTCAAAGTACGAACCAAAATACTCCACCTCCAATCCCAATCGATTGGTACGACTGTTCCGGAAAGTCACCGGGAAGGTACATGCATTTCATAGACTGTACCAAGTACATCGTCTGCACTGAAGAAGGAAACGCATTTGAAATACGATGCCCCAACTGTGCAACTATCCAACCTCACTTGTGTCCGCATGGAAGGCTAGTTTTTAATGATGAGGTGAAACTGTGTTTCCCAGCTGCCCTGGCCAAGTGTAAAATAGACACAGAGACTCCTTGGGAGCCACCAGGACAAACGACGACAGAGTCGAGCCGTCCAACTACTAAAACGACGACAGGTGTTCCAAGTTCTACTACAGCCACACCCCCTAGACCGAGCTCTACAACCGGACATCCCCCTACAATGATTCCCCCAGACCCTGACCTACCCAAACCTGGCGGTGACTGTGACCCCCAGCAATGCACAAACATAGGATATGGCTGTCAGTCTTATTTAAGATGTGGCCAAGATACTAGTCAGTGGTTTGTGGAATACTGTGGAAGCGATTTATTCTGGAATCCACTTAATCCAAATGGAACTCAGCAACTTCATGGGGGGAACTGCGACTTGCTAGAAAATATTCCACCTAACATTCTCCGAAAATATGAGGAGGATCCGGAGTGTAGCTTGTAGTAATTTTTACTCACTGTATGCCTCTATATCTCACTGGATTTATTTACTAGAGCCAGACAGACGGGTTTTATTGTTCGGAAGGGTATAATTTATTGAAGACTGATGTAATAATAATGCAGTGGTTGTAGATTTAATTTTTGAATTGACCTATTAAGAATTAACGGCTAAGCCTAGTTAAGAGCGGAATGCAATTTTTGTAACGTGGAATTAAAGTAATAAAATCGTTCTTGTGGAATAATTGGTTCACTACGTTCATATTTCATTTCAAGCACATCGTAAATTTTAATTGCTGTAATACACCGTGTATTAAACACACGTATTTTTAACTTTATTCGCAGAACATCATTCTTCTGGGCCAACGCTGCTTCCAGTCAAAAACTTAAAAACTTGCACTGATTTATTATCGTATTATTATGTAAAAATATAATTTTGGAAACATGGAAGGCTTGAGATGAGGTTCATGTTGGGAATAATGGTTAAATATTTTTATTAAATCCTTTTTGGTGCATAAAAATTTGTTTGTTTTTTGTCGAATTTAATTGAACATTCATGCAAAAAAGGATTTAGGACTCAAGCAAAAAGCAGTGCGACTGTCATAAATGCATCATCCAGTAATTATTATTGGACATACCTTTTTTCCCAACAGGGCCCAATAAGTTATATTTCTAGACATCCAGATCCAGACAGAGATAACGAATGGTCTAAAGGATTATTTATCCGTTTCAAATGGATAATGCTTAGCCATTTACATCTGAGTCCTGAGTAGGTATTCCAATTCCCTGTTGGCTAAAACATGGATGAATTACGATTTACGATGAATACGTAAATCGGATTTACAAATATGATCCCCAAAATCATCGTCATCATCACGATTAATAAATCAAAGTTCCACTCACAGTTTAAACCTACACTCCAATAAATCCGAAAATCTCGTAATGATTGATGGATATTGGAACGGTGATAGTGATGATGATGTTCTTATTTAAATATTGAATGTTATAATTGAGGTAATAGAAATAATCTATTTTATTTGCATATAATCTACCTGTTTTCAGCTTTCATAAGAAATTCAAATTAACTGACGTGCATGCATTTTGTATGCAGATCAAAGTTGAATGACAAATCAAAGCTTTAGGTGTAAAGAAATATAAATCAGATTTTTAATTACGTAGAATCGCAGGTGAACAAACGGACAATTATGGAACAGTTCAGTATACTCAGCAGGAAAATGGATTTAGTAGATTGGAATGAGCACTTCCTTTTTTTCAAAACGATAACCATGATGAGCTGCGAGTATAACTGGAAATACGAACTTGTGGAAGTCGGATTAAAAAGATTAAGGACAATATACGCAAATAGGCGGATGGGTCGATGTCACTGGAAATCAATTCGTATATAAGCAGCTAAAATTCAGGATTGTCGGTACAAGTTGCTAGTTGTTCCAACTGCAAGTGTGATACTACAATCCAACCGAATTTTTCAACTTTTAATTTCCGATTTAAAACTTGTTTTAAATTTCAATTTTTTCCTTAAATTAAAAAATCCAATTTCAAAACATGAAGGCTGTTTTCTTAGTCATCGCATTTGCAGTTGCGTCTGCTAATGCAAGGGGTAAGCACAGTTTACTTGAAATGTTTTACTTAAATTAAATCTCTGATCATGTCTAATATTGTTTAATATGATTTTTTTTAGCAAAAACTACTGCTGACACGTCCCGACCTGCCCCATTTTACAATTGCAGTGGAAAGCAACCCGGAAACTACATTCACCCCAGTGATTGTACCCGTTTCATCACTTGTGACGCTGGCCTTCAAGCAATCGAGTTTGACTGTGGAGAATGTAGCAACCGACCTGAAGTCTGCAACCCACAAAACCGACTCACTTACAATGCCACCCGGAACGCTTGCGTTTGGGCTGACGAGACTGAATGCGTTGTAGATGGTGGAGAACAACCAACTGAAGCTCCTGTCGACCCACCAACAACTCCTGAGGATTCTGAGACTCAACCTCCAAAGGCAGGAGACCCATGCGACCCTGAAAACTGTAGGAACAGCGGAGAGTGCCAGACCTTCTTGAGATGCGACAAGGAAACCGAAAAGTTGGTTGCGGACCAGTGTGGAGATGCTCTTTTCTGGAATCCAGATAATGGTGCAGTTCACGGAGGAAACTGCGACTTACTCGAGAACCTGAGTGATGAAGTTAGGACCCGTTATAGGAGCGACCCTGAGTGCTTGGCCTGCTTCTGGAGGAAGATTGATGACTGTAGCCAAGAGTATTTGTACCAGGCCCCAAACCAAACTAACAGGAACGTTTCCACACTGCGTTGTTCAGATGGTTTGATCTTTTCGGAGGAGAAGGAAACTTGTCAGCGTTGTGAGGATGTTCGCAGGTCTGACGGAACCAGTTGTTGTTAGGCAGGATATAGTTTCAGTATTTTTGGAAGACTGGCTGATATATGGAGCGGTTACTGTTTAATATAACCCTAAAAACAAAATTCTAAATGTAATACGAAATTTGAAATTATTTGATCGCATTAAAAATTACAAGCATTACAAAAACCTTAGTATATAACATATTATGCAGAAATCCATTTATTTGAATCAAAATTAAAGTCATTCTTGGAACTATATTACAATGAAATGGAGCTAAAAGAGTATTCAATCTCTGCAGAAAGGATCAATGGGGTGGCATGCAAATCAATAGGAATTGTCAATCATCGTCATTGCAAATCCCCCCAAACTTTTAAAATCGCATTGTAAAACTCTTAAGCAATTAAACTTGTATTTCTAACTGTACTATTTACATAGATTGACAATGTAACTCTTCTTTTTCTCTTGCTTCATCCCAACATCCCATCAAGGTCAAATAGTGTTGTATGAGTCCGCAAAATTTATGCTAATGACGTGATTTATAAGTAGAGTCTTAAGACAAAGGAATTCCCTGAAGTTTAACTATTGTATGTTAATCATAATTCTGCCTTGCCAAATTCATATTCATGAACTATTTCAAGGTATCTACATACCGCCTCTAATTTGAGCGCATCCTCGCCCAATTTTCAAAATGTTAACTAACAATTGCAGATATAATGCTAAGCCAATTCTCATTATTCATCAAGATCCTCGTCCTCAACACACTCCGGACTGCAGCTACAAATATAGTCGACACATTTCTCTTTGAAAATCAAATCTCTATTCTATTCATTACGTTTATTCAAGTCAGAAGATTTATGGCAGTCATCAAAACAACATTGCATGAATGTTACGTGATGTGATACATGATCTTTTTGACACAGTTTCCTGATTTAAGCCTTTTCAAATACGTACTATATTCGTACTCACTCTCCTCCCTTTACACACTTTGTTAGTAGGTAGTCAATAGTGCTTTGAACTGCTTTGGCTAGTTGCATTTCAAACAATAAGATTGAAATGTATCAACAACCTACCAAACTCATCTTGCTAAAATCATTATGGAAGTACAGTGATTATGCAACCACTGCAAACATAAATGTCGTGCGTAGGTACATCATATCACTTTAGTATCTCGGCAAACTCATTTAAAGTTTGTAGGTTGGTATGAATACTGACCATTGAATATGGCATTTCAATTGTATTTTTTGCCTTCCTTATGCATTTTGTAGAACGTTTTGTTGGACTCTTCCCTTTCATCTAACTTCCCCAATTTTGTCATTTTTACTCACTTGAGAAGGTGTTGTTGATGGTGATGCTTAATCTAGTTCATGATATTGAGTAATTCGCACAGTGCGCCGAGTGCCCAAAATGTATGTTATTTATGTTTGTATTTCGTATGATGACTGATGGTCTGTAGGATGTTCAGGGAAGATACTGAATGTTTTTGAAAAAAATAAGACAATTAATAGAATTTTGTACGGTTGGATTAGAGGATCATTTTTTAATTTGGGAAGTGCAAAACGGCTCATGCAGTAAAACAACTAAAGCCATGTATGATGGTCACATTGGTCACGCTATTCAGATGAGGAGTGCGGCTGAGGACACTGACGCGGCGCTGAAAGTTATGAGGATTATGCAACCGAATTTTTTTGTTGTGCAAGCCCGATAATCATATAACAGTTTGGGATTTGGAATGATCAAGCCCACACACTCATGCATTTTCTTATATACCTTTGGTCAGAAGTCCTCCAACCGGCATTAGTCAAGAATGACAAAATGAGAAAATAGCATTGCTTATTGAGGGAGCTGAACAAGTGAAAAATTAAGTTTTAAAATGTATTTAAAAATAACAATTTCATTATTAAAGAAGTTACACTGCTGCTGTTGTTGAATAGTTAAAAATTTCCAAAAAGTCATTTTGAAAAAACGGGGTAATTGTAGACTTTGAGTTAATTATTATAATATTAAATATGAAGTTGTTTAGTACTTTACTCTTGCTAGTGGCTCCAGCCTTGTTCCTAACAGTGTTACTTATTCACGCGGAAGAGTCCCAAGCAGTTTATCCCTACACCATTCGGGGCTTTGTCACCGATGTCAGAAGCAACCCAATCCGATTTATCAGCATTCTCTTCTTCAAGAAGGCGTTCATCCTCAAAAAGCTGAAACTCAAGTGGAAGCTGAAGAAGAAATTTGTTCTCAAGAAACTTCTTAAAAAGTTGATATTGAGTAAGTCGCGTAAGTTTAATTGTTGGAAGCAGACAATTTTTTTCACATCCTCTATATCCTGCCCCATCCTAATTGTTACTGCCGCACTCACTGACTGACATACATACACACGAGATGAGATGGATTCCCATATTTTTTAAGATTCAAATAACACGTGCAAAATATATATCCACCCTTTCCGTGCGCTACATGCAGAGCAAGTTTCGTATTGGGCGGAAGTCGGAAGTGAACGGCAGACGAAACTGTTTGACGATGTTCGCTTAATAAAGAACATACCTCTTCTTACATTTCTGATTCCTGTCAAATCTTGACCCTTTAAGTTTTGGACATGCAATTTAATTCACCATTCCTTTTCATGTACTGAATCATTGAGAGTAGAACTAAAGGATTCTTCCGTATTATTCCTTATCAATCTAAGAAGTTGCATAGTTCAGGATTATTCCGATCGCCTCCACAAGACTCTGGATAATACATCCGCAAAATCTTTGTGCTTCTCTACTTAGCACGTGTGAGCGGTGGATTAAGCGTAATCTTACGTTTGTCTCATCTCTTTCTCCAGATTAAATTGGTTAACCAAGTCAAGTCGGAGGTAATAAGGCATCATGGTTTGGTTTGGTGAGATGCTGTTCATTTTATCCGAGCTGAGATAAAGCTGACAATGCGTGTTTTTCATTGGAAAGCGTTTGATGAAAGGGGGAGCACTTTCTTTATATCGTTCCATTGGAGCTCATCACCATTATCATTTACGCATTTATCTCCACCTTGTCCGTCGTTTTTTTTTGGTTGAAAATGAGGAGATAAAAAAGGCGAAGACAAAGAAGTGTCAAAGTCATAAAAGCATAAGCCACACAGCCAAAGAGAGCCATTGGATAAGTGGCCATGTAACAGGGTAACACGAAAAGCACGAATGATAATATTGCACTGATCTTTTAGAATAGAATCGAATCTAAACGTTTTTTTGTTCTCCTTCCCCATTTTCATACCACTCCTCTAGTTTTTAGTTGTTTAGTTCGATCGAGGTATCAGTGCGTCTTTTTTCAGACCGTTTATTCCATTAAGCCAGATGGGGGATCATTTTCTTTGATACATAGTATAAAATGGAGGAATAATGTTTGTTTGCTATCTACATTTATCAAGCAGCAGCCTGTGAATGGGTTGGAGACTTCCTTTGTTAAAAGCGGCTGAACTCTGGCTGAAGAACCGAAACCAGCATAATGTCAACAATCTTTGGAAGAAATAGACAGAAATAGGAAAAGGGCATGATTCAATCAAAAATCAGTTAAATATGTATCCCAATTCTATTACAATTTCAAAGTAATTTTTTCCACCCAAAGACAAGAGATGTTATGTAATGTAAGGAGCTTGACCTAAATAACGAAACTGTCCTGTCGAACTTCCCATTCTTTTAAAATCTCATGTTTAAGGGAGGTAGGAGGTGGAATGTATAAAATGGGATTGGAATGAGAGGGAAATAGAGATCGGTTGACAAACAATGGAATCAGGGGAAATTCGATGTAGCAATCTTGTTTGGTTTTTTTTATTTACCCACCTACACGTCCATTTTCGGAAAACGCCAACATCAAAAGAAGAAGGCTTACAAATAAATGAAGGAAGCTTCTTGGCGATTTGCCATTGAAGTCTATAGAGTTCCCATAAAGATAAGATACTGTTTGGACTTGATTGTTTTACGAAGATGAAGATGGGCTAATTCATATTAAAAAAATTCTGTTTTGTCCGTTTTTTAGAATTTTTAAAGTTACAGCTCCATATATTAGCTAACTTTTGATTTGAATTTTGCAAATAAATATGAATCTGCAGGTTGGAAACTCAGATTGCGTCTGTCACCTAAGGCCATTCTACCTCAGATAGTTGCACAGTACCGGGGCTATAGAAAGCTTTATTATTGGGGCGGAATGAGACAAACCCAGAGCCAGCAGATCCCTGCTAATATCATTCCGTTGCAGGAACGGCATTACCACCGACACCGGCACTTTTATCTTCCTTGTCCTCATCCTTTGGCAAATTTGAAGAGACGACGGGGGTTAAGTAAGACTCACATAAAAATGTTCAATAGTCAGGAAGAATAGAAAAATCGTCATAAACGATTCATTAAAATACTGCCAAAAGTAACAAAATAAAATCAACAACTTTTGAAAAACAGTTCCAAGCAAATGACGTGACCGTGACTGACGTTTTACTTAGCTTGGAACTCGAATGCGCTATGAATGAACATGCCCAAATAAAGCTAATTTTTGATTATTTCATCCGTACAAAACCAAGCATAATGAAATGAATTAGAAAGTCGTTGCATAAAACAGGATTAATCAGCATTGATGGCTGGAACGTTTTGGAAAAGTTACATAATGAACTGGCCTTTTCCCCCTGCCCTTTTCAATACAAACGATGCATTTTTATTCTCTCCATATTCTCAATATTCAATTGTAAATGTTTTTTTTTGTGCTTTTTATCTTATCATATTTTTTTCTCTTGCAGTTGGTGGAGTCGTTGGAAGGAAGCGACGTGCGATCCGGTTTCCAGATGAAAATAGAAGCGGTATCACTGATGGTGGATCATCCTCTTCATTATCCTCCCCATCTCATTCATTCTCTCCTTCTCATAGCTCATCTTCATCTTATCCTTATAATCATCACGGCGGCGGCGGCTCACAATCATCTTCATCATCCTCACGAACCTTCTTTGATGAGGATTCCTTCGACGAGTTCCAATCCATAGGGCTGGGTGAGCAGGAGCTACAAATGTTGAGACAACTTCCTGAGAACCTGCAATATGAATACAAGCAAGAGATGGAGGACTTGGACACTGCAGCGTCGGAACCGAAGGAAGCCGATATTATGGAATACCTATCGGCTACAAATGAGTTCGACACGGATCATTGCATAGCCAAAGGCATTTGCGAAGTTCTATCCAGAGGGAATCGGACGCGGACATCCAATCGGTTTGAGAATTTGCTTTTGGAATATTACAAGTAAGCCGTGTGGAGACCTTAATTAATTTCTACTAATTAATGTTAATGTTAATTAATTTCTACTAATTAATGATGTATTCCTATTTTCTAAGATTTGCTGACGTAGTTTCGAGTTTTGTGGGAATAACAATCAAACAATCAGCAAATGATGTTTTTATGATGCAATATATTAGTAATTATTTTATGTGAATAGTGAGGAGCCAGAAATACGGAAGGATGCAAGTGGATCAGCAGCGTACGTTTACGACTACGCAGCCTTCCTGGGTAAATCGAGACAGGATGCTAGAGCTTGTGCAAGCTACTTTCCAAAATGTCCTGAGCCTACACACCAACTGACGACATTCATGAATGATATCTTCTCATCGGAAATGTGCGACCCGCCTGTCACAAATGAGCTGTATGAGGAAAGGAACTGAACTGGATAAGGAAAGCATAGGTCAAAGTCTACTATTTTTCCAACTTCACTAGTAGTGGCAAACTGGCAAATTGACTGATTGTGAAAAACTAGGCTGCAAAAGAATAGTAGGTAGCTTATGAAGATTTCTCCATTTGGGAATGTGTCATCTGAAAAATATAACAAGGTCTATCTTTCTAACTCTTCTCTGAATAGTTTCACCATAATAGTGGTCTCATTTTTGTAAATAGTCAGAGGAAAATACTTCATGAGCGTCTTGTGTTAGTTGGGGAAATATGTAACATTTGTTTAAACATAAAATGATAAGTTCTGTACTTCTTGTTCTGGAAGGATGACAGTGATAAGATGTGCTACCCAACTAGTTTTACATTTAGTAATTATTGTTGTCTTAATTGTTAAATAATACTATTGAGTTTAAAAAAAACGGATCCAACACACATTTTTGTTGTTTACCTGTAAGGCAGTTCATCAGACTTTATTTACTTCATTTCATTACTATCATTACCAATCGATTTCTATTTCATTACAATTGCACATTCATTTCATTAATTCCACTGTTTTGTTTTACTACCAAACTACGAATACATGCACGGCCGCTGGGTACTTCATTAAACACTGTTTACAAGGATAGTCTGAGTCTGAATTGGAAATGAATCATATTTTTACTTGCTCTCCTTGCACCATTCATTCTCCATCTCAATTTGTTTCTCCTCTTCTTTTGTAAAATCGTTAGTGATTTGGAATGCGGATCGTAATTCCGCTGGATCCTTCCCTTTCATCATTTCGTGGCAGCATTTGCAAGCCATGTCCAGCAATCCTTTTATTTCCAGATGTTTCGCAGCCTGCCAAAAATACAATAAACGTGATATTAATTTCAATTTAGATGGAACCAAATAATTCAAGCAATAAAAAATCAGCAATTAAATCCAAAATCATTATCAATAACATTTTATTGTTTATTACTATTATTACACACAAAATTGATTACTGTTCCTTGTACGTAAGATCTTACCAAAATGACCTCGAACAGAAGGCCAGGTTCCGCCTTCAACCCGTCAAAATACTTCTTGTCCCACTTGTCCCAATTGTCAGTAATATTGTCACTATCACTGGCACCGTCCAGATCCTTTTTTATTTCCTCCTCACAGGGCACAGGATCGTACTAAAAATTACAGATGTAGGAAAGTTCATTTACTCATTACTAAAATTTTATAATCGCAATCAACTGTGTAAAAAATTCAAAATTGAAAATTGCATGCGCCTTTATAGTTTTGCCATTAATTTTATTATAATGATAATTATTATGTCACACATACCTTATGGCGCTCAGCCCACTCCAGTACTTTTTTCAAGACGATTGAATTGACGTCAACTGGGAAGATCTCGTCTTCCGTTAATGTGATCCCCAGGTCCTCCATTTTCTCCCAAACCATCGTACATTTCTTCACCACCAACCCTTCAACGTCGACCATCTCGCCATCGCCAGAGCAGAACTTAATCGGCATCTTTCTAGTCAACCTATCATCATAAAAAATTCACTGATTATAATGATTAGTCACTAATCACTAACTTTGAACAACGTTCATTTCTTCTCTCTCTCGATTTTCAATTTTTAACTATCAATCAAATCAGTGATTAATTACTAAAAATCAGTACCCTCTATATTGATGTATGAATGACATAAATCATTTACTGACTACTAATTAATTAAAGATTTTTAACGACAGGGATAGTGGGAGTGTACCGAAGGGTTGTTCAAAAAATCAATCCTCTTGTCCAAAATTGACTTACCTTTTCACTTCCCACTGTAAAAACCTGTTAAATCCCTTCACCCTTCAAAACCAGATGAAAATTATAACTAGTCCAAAAGTAGTCAGTACTTAACGTAACTGTTTACGTAGTTATAATTTAATTTAATAAGAAGTAGTTGAAGAAATTTTTTAACCAAACTGGACCTCCGCTCCGCCTGAGACACCTGAAATAACAAACAACATAACAGCTCAACCGGGTGATTTCGAGTTACAAAACTCGATCGATTACGATCGATCCTTCTAGATCGCTGAAAAGTGAAAAAGAGACGCGTAGTTTGTTCGCAACCGACGACGACGCGGCGACAAGTCGAAACTTGAATTGCAATGCAATGGAGAGGTTTTGAAAACTGATTTTCTCCAACAATGCATTATGCACGCACAGGCAGGCACACTACTACTACTGTACTGGACTGCACTGGACTCGATCGTTTTTTTGCTGCTGCAAATAAAAATGCAAACCACTTGATCCTCTTCATTTGCATATTTGCCACCCCTAATATTACATGCATTACTATGCATGAAAATTAAGACAATTTGCATAAAAAGTGTGCATGTTCATTTGAATGATGATTGATTCAAATGCTTTGTTTGTTTGCGTGCGTGGGCTTGGTATGAAAATATGAAGCGAAATAGTTCATGACATGAAAAGGTGAAAATAAAACTGCTTCTGTTTTTTCAAGTCAACAATGAATGCTTCTTAATAAAATGCTAAGTTTATTAGTTTTGTCGGCAGATAATTATCATAATTACATAATTTATTATGGAAGGTTGGTGTTTCGCTTGGGGCTCACAATCAGTTAAAGTTGAATCCCCCCACAGCATGTAGACCCATCGGTTCTCTTAACGTCATTGCACCTTTGGCAGGTTTGTTTTTCCACGGAGAATAGGAGCCCTTGAGGGCACGCCAGTGTCATGACATTCCGAGTGATTTGATTAGGTGGCTGATACAGATACTCCTGTGAGCATTCCTCGGTGACCTTCCAGAAGCATGCGAGGCATTCGGGGTCCTTCCTGTATTGACTTTGTAACTCTGTGCTGAGATTGTCCAAAAAGTCGCAGTTTCCCCCGTGAATCTGCTGGGTTCCATCTGGATTGAGTGGATTCCAGAATAACTCTTCACCGCAGTCGTCTTGTACAAGACGTCCCGTTTCTCTATCGCATCTTAGATAGGACTGGCAGTTTCCGGTGGTTTGGCAGATGTCGGGATCGCATGGATCCCCAGGTTTGGGGATGGGATTGGGACTGGTGGGATGTTCGGTTGGTACTGTTGTTGGCTGTACTGTTGTCGATGGAGATTCAGTTGAAGTGGAGGTGCTGGAGGTTGATACTATCGTTGAGGAAGGCTCTGACGTCTGCTTTTCTGTCGTGGTCTCGCTTGTCGAAGATGGCGAGGCTGTAGTTGACCCACGAATCAAGCATTCCGTTTCATCAGCCCACAGGCATTGTGCTGCAGCTTCATCAAAAACATTCTTTCCGTATGGACAGCGTTCAGGAAAGCCTTCGCAGGATGCACAGCTCCTTTCGGGCTTCATTCTGACTTTCTCTTTCTGATACAGAAACAAGCTTCTCCAAATCAAAGTTAAGGCTGGATACATTATATTTGATTTCTACATCCACTACGCCGCATCCGGATGTCAGCATTTTACAAAACAGAAAAATATATTATTTATTTAAGGTTTGGAAGAAACTGTAAAGAAGTCCTATGGCCGGTATCGATTTGGGCCGGATACGTAGTGAAGCATGCACTACTAATATGTCCATGCGTCTTGAGAGTGCAAAAACTAAGGTCGAAAGTGTGATGAACGAAAGAGTGTAGGCGTTCGTGAAAGCCTGCCTATATGACTACCTACGTGTCCAATTTCAAAGAATATGAAAGATTATGATTTCATGAGCTCCAGATTCCAGACCCGGATAACGATGCTGATAATCAGAACTCCATTGCTTACAGTCAGAACCATACTCTTTTCACTATCCTGGCCCCACAGACGGGTGCTACAATGTACAGTATCTTTGTTTATTGATAGGTTTGCTTGCTTACAATTTCGAAATCGGCTACAGATCGTTTTAAAACAATCCAATACAATACTAGATAGGATGCATTCATGCAGAAATATAACTTGCTCAACAAAATTGTATTCTCCTTTCAACAAACCTTCGGTTTGCCGAATTCCACCCACGCACCACTAGCCTAAAACAGCGTGGGGATTAGGACGGATGCCGGAAGGGAACTGTAAAAGCTCTTCGGTGGATTACGGGTGGTGGAATAAAAAATGCATCAGAAACTAGAACATTTTTCTTCCGCCTCCTGATTCATGAACATTATGGAAAGATACAAACGGAAAAGTAGACAACGGAAAGTTTTTTTTTGCATTATGTATTTTATTCAATGTCAGAAACTGGTATACTAATTGGTAGTAATGTAATAACATGTCCTCATCAATTTTACTGCCTTCTTAAGCCATGATGATGAAGAGATGATTTATACTCTTTGTAGTCAATCAGTCCATCCCGGTTGATATCATGAAGATGAAGAATTGGATCCACCAAGTTTGCAAGGTCGAAATCACTCCAGATTTTTATCTCAGGGAGCTCAGGGGCCTCTTTTCCGGAAGAAGGTTTGGCATTTTTATGGCCATGTACTTCATTCTGCAGCTTCATTCTACGCATTTGCCCTTCTAAAAAATTAATATGAGAGAGGTCAGTTGGATCAGTTTATTTTGGATGTGGTTACAAGTTACGTTACATACATATATCCCAAGGAGTAAATAAATAACTGACCATGCCAATGAATTATGGTTTTCATAAGCTCCAGTCCGTCGAGATAGTTGTTTTGGTCAATGTCGTGCATTTTGAAGTAATGAAACTGTAGTTCTTCCCCCGTCATTTTAGAAGTGTCCATGGTGGGTACATCCAGATGCTCTTGAATGTGACTGAATATATTTTAAAAACATGAAAATTATATTTTAGATTTTCCCTCGAATTAGTAAACAACAGGATTATTTAAGCCTATTGTTGAGAGAAATCAATTCTTACTCCCGTTCTTCAGCAATCTGATCTGCGTTCCACTGTAAAGCACTATCTTTGTCTTCAGCTGCTTCATTTTCTAGATCAGTTTCATCCTCCTCATCCTTGGAATGCACGACTGGTGAACCGAGCGATTGAGTATTATTACGTTCTTGAATATGCACAATCACCTCTGGAGAAACTGGAGGGTGAAAGTTTCCATTTTCTTCAGTATACAAATGTGCCTCTTCTTGGGAAGCTGTGGGAGCCGTTTTGCTATCTTCATGCTCGTGTCGATATACATCCGGTGACACAAACGGAGGCATTCTTGGATCTTCTTGGTTTTGGGATTCCACCTCCGATGACACTACATCGTGGTCTTCCCCATCTTCATGGTGGGGGGAGTAAACATGTGGCGAGACGTATGGGGGTACATCTTTTTCGTAATTATGAGAAACTGTTGTATGAACTAAAATTAAACAGAGGCTTGACCAGAGTATCACGCTGGAAAATTGTACTTTCTTAAGTGAATTAGACATGTTTAACCAAGAAAGATGTTAGTCTTTATGAGAATGAGGCAATGCAGTCATAAATGTTGCTACAAAAGCAACTAACATACTTACCAGGTAAGGTATGTGCAGTTTGGTTTTGTCATAAAGCTAAGCACGTTTCGTAATACAGTTCATTTGTCCCGAGTCCCGACTGGGTTCTCAAAGTTTTATTTGTTTGTCCTTGTGCAATAATCCTCTAACGTATTGTTTTCGTTTAATTACTCTTAGCATTTTCGTAATTCAATAATTCATTCGAAGATCAATTTTGGTGGTTAATATGAAATGACTGTAGCAAATTTCATTACATGTAAACCAAGATTTTTCGGAATGTCAGTTTTTATGCGTATTGAGTTTTTGCATTATTATCATAAGGCTTATTATCATTGGAAGAGATTTAATGTTTGAAGCAATTAAGCCTTCTCTACTACCCTACCACAGTCGCCGTCTAGATGTATGATTGGAATCATAAGCAGTGGAGCAATAATAATTTATATTAATAATAATTAATTTGAAGCAATTAATGCATATACATATTGAGGAATATAGAGAACTTTGAATTCTGAAACGGAAACGTTCTGCTATACAACGCCTTTTTCTTCGTAACTTGCAATTAGTTTAGCTGGCGCTGTTCATAAGATCTCAGAGGTTGGAACATTGTATACATACAATATCCTAATTGTCGATAGGAAGTAAAGTTATCCCCAACTTTATTCAGTTTACAATTCTCGAAGCACTCAATTACGAGAGGCTATTGATTGGTATGATATGACATTTAAACCGGATGCAGACTACCCACATTTTTATGAACCTTGCAGACATATATATCACTCATTCACCAATCAGTAACTTGAGAAATGTGTTTATTGTTCACAACTTCATATATTTTCACATACTGCTGACTTCTGTTCAACCAGAACCAGAGCTTTTAGGAATAATTGTGGGAAAAAGATTTATTTAAAGCATAAAAGGTTAAGTTGCATTTAACTACAGGAAGTCATTTTTAAGACATGTATTTTATTGTATTGTGATCTTGTACTGTATATGCCAGTCTCTTGTTATATACAATTTTGCTAAATGCATCTCGGAATTTGAATAATATTTTGGAAATCTGAGAAGAAAACTCATTTGGGGAAAATTTTAAGAAACCGAAGATGAGAAAACCTCTTACCACAACAAAACCCTTCACACCCTTCGTTATTTTATAAGGAATTCATAGGTATATTAAAGTTGTGGTATTTTGAGCCGAAAGGGCTTCCCTAAATGGCCCAAAATCTTGATGATTACCGATGCGATGACGAGGTCGAAGGTTAAACTGATAATGGGGCGGTTTCTAGGCGCCTGTTTAGCTTCGAATGGATGCCA
>JAQIWX010000346.1:0-18875 GCA_034696785.1 Lepidocyrtus cyaneus | reverse complement strand
AAAGTTTTTTTTTAATGGCTTGTCCAAACCCAACTCAAACTCAAGCTATATGATGATGATGATGAGGATCTATCCAACTAACAGTATACTATCCATGGAGAGAGTTTTTTTTAGAAAAGAGTGATACATCCTCCTCCTTTTCCTCCTCCTGAAGTTGATGTTGATGAACTAGCCTTGGCTTGGCCCCACAGTTTCCTTTTTAGTATCATGTGATGTGATGGATGAGCTGGAGCATCGCTGAAACTGACACTGACATCATCACCACCACCATATTTATGCATTTTTATGAGTAGGAGGAATAAAGCGCTAGAATGTAGAGCCAAAGCATATCATCCCACATTTTCTGGCCATCTGGCTGGAAAATTGCTCAGAACTCATTGAATTTTCTTGTTCGTCGCCAGCAATTCGTTTTATACTATCGTGAATGCAGCGAGAAAAAAAATTATACATATAATATCTTGATGTGATCATGTCACATGATCTAATGTTCGTTTTCTCTTTTTGTGTTTGCTACAGGTGGAGCGGGAGATAGCCATCATGAAATTGATTGAGCATCCCCATGTCCTTGGCCTATTTGATGTGTATGAGAACAAGAAATACCTGTAAGTCATTCCACTGTATAAAATACTAAATGATGAGGTTTTTAATGTTTCACGTATGTTCTGTGTAGTACAATTACTTTACTTTCTCTCTCTACCAAGTCATGTTTCAAGAGTGTGTCTGAGCGTGAGTGAGAGAGTACATTTGTGAGCTTGCTAAATATTAATAATAATTGTACGCGTTCTTCTTGTTTCCTTTTTCTTGTTTCCCTCCCTCCCCGGGATAAATCCAGGTACCTCATTCTGGAGCATGTCTCTGGCGGTGAGCTATTCGACTACCTGGTTAAGAAGGGACGACTGACACCCAAGGAGGCGAGGAGGTTCTTTCGCCAAATTATCTCCGCCCTGGACTTTTGCCATAGTCACTCCATTTGGTAAGTGGGATTTTTAAAAACGACGCACATTCTCATCCCATCCCCATTCCAGCTCGGACATTACCTTTACATATTAGTTCCGGAAGCTAGTTAGATACTAATATGGCTCGTTTGGACAAGAAGAGCAAACCCCAAAACTTACTTAAATAAATTAGTGACTTTAGTGGACTCTCCGGGCTTTAAACGTTGTGGGGGGAGAAAGGGGAAAGCCAAAGCCATGGCTATGGCCAACCAACTAAAAAAGATGGCAATAAAATTTCCACCAAGTAATTGATTAGAATGAGCCATGTTCCGCCATCAATATTCATCAGGAGAGGACGTGTTTTTTATTGCTTGTTTTTGTTGAAATGAATGAGCCACTTTCCTCCGGCATCGGATATTTGTGTGGGATGGCCATGGCCAGCAAAAAGGGTTTTCAAATGGGAAGGGAATCACTATATTTTAAAGATAGCTCCAGCAGACCAGAGGAGCAAAATGACGCTTAATGTGTGTTTTTTTTTCGTCCGGTGCTTAAAATGGAGATGGGCTAATCCTAATTGTTTTTCTTTTTGGTCTGGTCGGGTTGAGGTCCAGTTGGATCCATCCAACGGAAATAAATAAATTAAATAACGCTGGTTTGTTTTGGATTAGGATTACATAATAACTAACGCTATGACTTAGGTACTTTTGGAAATCATGGAAACTGTACATATGTACATTAAGCAAGGTCACGTCCGTATTGTTGGGTAGGGCTCTGCCGGATTTTATGGAAGAAACTCGAAAGCCATCCCATCATAATTTGTTACGAGGGATAAGATCAGATCAGATTTTAGATAAATGGAATTGGAGTTTGGTCCTAATCACGAAACTAATGAGATAAAGTTTCCATGATTTCACTATTGGGAAGTGGAGTGAGTGGAATGGAATGTGGATTGGATGGAGAAAGTTTGTTTGGAAATATGTAAAATACTTATGGAAACTGTTTGGAAATGGGTTAAAGGGAGGATTAGTTTAGTACGACAGTCAGGTGGGGGGAGCATCCCATTCGTATGGAAGTAGGCAGAAGAGTATAGGAAGCTACATAGTTAAATATGACTCCTCCAAAATAGGAACAAGTTATTTTTGTAGCCGAGATTTGTTGTTGTTGTGTTCTCCATCCAAACTGGTTCCTCTTTTCTTCTTCTTTTTTATCCACGCACTTTATTTTATTTTATTACAGCCACCGAGATCTGAAGCCGGAAAATCTGCTGCTGGATGAGAAAAACAACATCAAGGTGGCGGATTTCGGTATGGCTTCCCTCCAACCCGAAGGGAGCATGCTGGAGACTAGCTGTGGGAGTCCGCACTACGCCTGTCCTGAAGTGATCCGGGTAAGTGGCAAAAACACAAAAAGAAACAGAGACAAAAAAAACAAACAGCCCATCTGCTAAAATATTAGATCATCGTTTTACCCAGTCAGTTCCAAAAAAAAAAAACATTTTGTGTACACCTGCCGTAGTGGAACATTTTTTGAGCTATTTTTTGGATTAGGAATTGGTGCCTATTCCAGTTGATAGTTTTTTTTTCAGAATCTGGAGGGAACAAGCCAGTTTGTCATAAGTACTACATACCTAGCCATGTGACTATATAGCATATCATAACAATGAATATTTTATGTTGTTTTTTTTGCTTGCTTTCTTTTTTTTGCAGGGAGAGAAATACGACGGTAAGAAAGCGGATGTGTGGTCCTGCGGAGTGATCCTCTACGCACTGCTCGTCGGCGCCCTCCCCTTCGACGATGACAATCTGAGGCAGCTCCTGGAGAAAGTGAAACGGGGCGTGTTCCACATTCCCCACTTTGTCCCGCCAGACTGTCAGAATTTGCTCAGAGGGATGATTGAAGTCTGTCCGGATAAGCGACTCACGGTAAGAGATTTTTTTAAGTATATATTTTTTCTTCCTCCAAGACGCTTTTCAAACTTTCGCACAGGAAAAAAAAGGAAAAATTCATTAAGAGATAAAATGTTGCTTCTACTGCCGCTCCAGAGCTTACTAAGGAAAATGTTTTGGCTTTGGTAATAATAAACCACGGAAGCATTCCAAAAGCTTCCAGAGAGAGAAAATAGATTTAAGGAAACAACTTAAAATGACAAATTGGAGCAAGTGGTTTCCTAGTTGGAAGCAGTATAGTAGGTTGCTCCCAGATTTGGAAAGAAAAAAGTTTGTTCTCCCTCCCATGTTAAAGGAAACTCCGAGAAAGGAGGAGGAGGAGCAGGAAACATTCATTTACAAAACCTATTCCAGATGAGCCCAGATGTTTGCCTCTTCTATTCCGGATGTGGATCCAGCTTATTCGTGAAAGTTTTGGAATGAGCTTTAAGCTGAGAGAGACTGTGGCTGAAGAAACAACTATTTTTTTCTTCTTCATCCATTTCATTTCATCTGCTGACACTTTACACAGTTCCCTTGTCCCTTCTTATTAGTTAGTTAGGCATGTTTAAGCAGAAAAGCTTATTAATTATGGAGGAGTCCCACGAAATCACAAAACTATTTTGTTAATCAAACCTAATTATTTTACTGGGGCCAAGAGGCTCGTCCCATTCATATAGCTTGGTAACTAACTATCTTCTTAAATTCATCTCTTGAACCACTCATGTATGAATGAATGAATGAATCCTTCAAAGTTATCTTTCTTCTTCATCTAAAAAAATATATATACATAACCATGTGCCAATCCGCGGAGACTGAGCTCATTTCCTAAAATCTTCCTTAACTCAAATACTCCCAATCAGCGCATCTTTTAATATGGCATGTTTTATTTTTCGCAATAAAAATAGAGAACTTGGACCCTCATCTTCTTTCCTTCTCCGAATGAGCCGGCGCTATAATTTTTTTTCTCGTGAAGTTGATGATGACATGATGGCTACCATCCCATATCTCAGCGTAGATCCCATAAAATCCTGACCCACATTCATTCATTCTTTTGCCATTGTCCCATTCAACTTTACTTGTTACTTCTCTGCTGTTTCTTCCTTTGTAAAATAAATTTCGACTCATTCATTCCACACAAAACAAAAAAAATAGTTAAACAGTGAAAGGACTGACTGTTAAAACCATGGAAAATTATATTGTTTGCAATAAAAATGAAAGGAATGACCTTCTTAAAAAACATTGAAGCATTTATTTCCCTCTGAAAATAATACTATTTCGAGTAAATTGTTCTATGTATAAAAAAATGGAGACAATTTGCAAAAAAAAAAACTAAATTATATTATGTATCTCCTCTCCTCATCTGCCGTCTCTCATTTCATGTTTACCAGGCACACAGATAAATAGATAGGTAGACATGTTGGGCTCGAATTTTTTTCCCTACTGCGGGAGACTGGGAACAATAAAGCTTCAGCTTTATATTTGCAATGCAAACACGGCCGATATCCATACATCTTGTTCTGTCAACAAGGACACAAGTACAGTTGCTTTTTTTCATGGAGGGGAAATGCAAACATGGAAGATGATGGAAAGTGTGTTGTGGAGGCTCAACAAAATTACTATTTAAATTTCCCCTCCCTTTTTTTATTATTATTTGCATGCACTTTATTTTTTTCGGGGGGAATTACTTTCTCCGCCATTTACAAAAAAAAAATAAAAGGGAAAGGAGAAAGTAGCCAGTTTGTGTTTATACAATGGCCCATGTTTCTTGGAAACAATGGAGGAGCTATCCATATTTTTTTTTGGCAATTCTCATTTCCGACAAATGAACTGGACGTTAGTCTTCACCCAGCATAGAGAAAGTTGTTTGCCGTTCCGGACGAGCATGTACGTACATAACTGTTTTTTGTTTGTGATGGTGGTGGCTGATCATTTTTTTTCTCCACTGACGACGAGGAAGGAAGAAAAACGAAAAAACAATCTATTTAAAGGGGGTCTGGAAAGATTTCCAGATTTCCCACCAATTTTCGGGAAAAATGATGTCGATGATGATGATGAGGACGGTTTTGTGCGTGCTTCCATGTCTCGTCTGGGAAGAAATATCAAAAAAAGAAAAGAAAGCAGACCAGAAAGGGCTCCCATTATCTTTGCCCATCATCGAAAAAAACTCATCTTCTCTAATCGAACAAGCCAAAACTTCACTTTTCCCTCTGTATTGGCTCATGAGAAGACAAAACGGAATCTGAAGGAAAGGGAAAAATTTGGAGTTTTATACACCAAGCCATATTCCTATATTTGGAGTTTTTTTCTCCTGTCAAACATGAATGGATGCTGATTTCCCCTTCATTTCTCACCATTGTTTCGGTTTTCGTCGTCTCTGTCTTCTTAATGTAATTAAGAGGAAGGAATAATATAGTGAACGACCTAATCTCCTTATCCCGAAGCCGGAATATCAGATAAAACGTAGGGAGAAATTGTTCAACCGTGCGAAATTTTTAATACGATTTTCTTTCCCTCTAAAACTGGTAGAGTCAAAGTAGTAGTGTAGAAAGAGAAGCGAAAAAAATCATCCTAACATGATATGATCATTCATGACCTATGAAGTATGTAGTAGGAAGGATGAGAATTTTAAATGTTTCCCTTTCTCCGCAGCAGAACTATTTTTTCAAGACATTTTTTTCTTCTTCCATTTCCGCATTCATTCCACTTTCTTCTTCTTCTTCTTCAACACAAGCTGGGTGGGTTGGGTCTGGCTCGCCTTCCTAATCATCCCATCATCATCAGGCGGAGCATTATGTAATCACGTGATTTTCCCATTTTCTCCGCAAATTTCACGTTTTCACCATGATGATCACCATCCCCATCATCATCATCATCATCGGGTTTGAGCTTAAACTGCTCTTTTGTAATCTCCTCCCGCCTCCCGATACTTTCCCCTCAGTTATTGCTTCCCATACAAAGAAAACAAATAAATGGTAGTTGATTGTGATTGCAAATTCTGATTGAGTCTCCACCGGAAGCGCAAAAAAAAATATCAATTCGTAGCCAAAAAAAAATCAGCACAAGCAACTTTGGATTGAAAAGTGGACTCAAATGAGGAGAAAAATGTTGCAAAAAAAACAAACAGACTCCGCTTTAAAAAAATGTTTCCCATTCTGCTCCTCCACCACCGCCAGCATCATCATCAACTTTTATACCTATCTATACGTATATTTGAGTCTCATGCTAGCCGGAGAAAGTAAACGAGCCTGTTTATAATTTCCCTTTTATGGGGAGAGGAAGAAGGCTGCTGATGTTGATATTGATGATGATGATGATGATGATGAAGCTGCCGCCACCGCTTCTTCTGCTCTTGTTGTTCCCTTCCAGACAAGGACACAACGCAACACAAGTTTTGTTTTAATTCATATAAGTACCTCATCCAAAATCCTTTAAAATAAATGTACATGATCCTTAAGCCATCTCTCCCCATCCATATCCCATTCCTATTCACTCTTACTCTTACATATGTACATGGATTCATTATTGCTTCCAAGCAAAGTCTTTCCGTCCTTCGCTTTCTGTTTACATCCACTTTTCTCCTCCTTCCCTCCACTCTCCCTACTTGGTATACACCACCGAGCAAAAAAAAGGCAAACAAATGGAGAGTCGAGTCGAGTGAGGAGAAGAGAGGGTTGGATTTTTTTTTTGCTTGTGCAAAAAAAAAGAAACTACAAAAATTGTAGCAGTATTTTTTTCTCTTCTCTGTTCCTCCGTGTTTTTTTGGCTAAATGGATCAAACAATAAATCCTTGGAGACTTTGAGCCTTCCTTTTTCACTACGTCAGGAAGAGGAGCGGAGAGAGTTTAAGAGGGAAATAAAATGTTAAAGAAGGAGAAGAAAGCACACATACAAACACACAGCCTGTTTTTGTTTGAGTTGAGTTTGAAACGATCAAGGAAAGTAAAAAAAACTAGTTGTAGAATGAATGCACATGCTTATTATGTGCCCATATTATACAAAAAAACTACTTTCTTCTTCTCCCTTCCAACTCGGGATAATAATAATAATAATAATGCTCTCGTTGTATAAGAGATACAATTACATACACACAGATAAAAAAAATGTGAACATGAACAACTTGCAAGAAAACATAAAATAAAAATAAAATACTGAAACGGATGAAGATGAAATGATGAGGATGATGGTCCAAACGGAAATAGCTCAACAAACGGATATATCATCCCCGGAGCAAGCAAGCACCAAAAAAAATATTTTGTTGAGAAGAATGGGAGCATTTTTTTATGGAGTTGAGTTTGCAAAGTTGCGAAAATATTTTTTTTTGAATTTTTATGTTCATGCTTTAGTTTACTTACCTTTGTATAACAAAAAATACTTACTCAATTTTCATTCTATTTATACTTGTGTGTGTTGTATTGTCTGTGTACATAAATCCTAACTGGATTGTGTCGAGAAGATCAAAGGGAAAGTGAAAGTACAAAGAAAACTTCTACAGAGAAAGCATGTGCAAGAATGTATGTATAGCCATGTGTGGATTTTTTTAGATCTTTCTCGTGTGTTGAAGTTAGGTCGGGGGTTGTGTAATGAAAATGTGTGTATCTATTACACAATGTGGGGGAAAAATACAAAAAAAAATGCTCGTTATAATTTCTGTTGAGCCAAACCCAGATGTTCAGATATGATATTGTGGATAATTTATAAAATATTATGCTGAAAGGAGAAGGAAGGAAAGGGATCTGGAGGAGAAATTGGATTGAGTCATATTTATTTTTATAAATATGCCATGCCGCCATATCACATTATTATTACGTAATTATATCTGCATACTTTATACCGTGTCCCTCCCTTTTTCTCCTTCATTTCATCTTATCTTATTTGTTGTATGCTAACCCGAAACCATGTATATGGGATGGGATCCCATTGTTGTAAAAAATATTACCTGGAAATAATAAGACCCCTCCACAGTTTATTTCAAATTTAGTCAATACAATTTTTTAGAAAGAAAAAAAAAATAACATATAAGTTCATTTACATCCATTCCTCCTCCACCAATCCATACTACTCTACTCTACTCATCCCCGTTGAAAAAGAAAATATGGCACAAATATGCATTCCCCCCAAACCAAAAAACATGAAATAAGAGAAAAGAAATGGGATGGCGGATACCTACATACTACTCATATTCAGCTGGATAAAGAAAGTAGAGAAGTAGTGAAAAGGAGAAGAGAAAAAAAATGGAAGGGCAAAAAATCTAAAGCCCGGAGAATCTAAAATCCATATGAAAAAATTCTCATACTCAACTCTGCTAACAATATCATAACAAGATCATAAGAATGAGGAGAGTATGAAAATGGGCATGATGAAAATAAGAGCAGAAGAAGAAGGAGAAAATACCATTCCATTCTTATTCCATTTCTTCTTTCTTTCAGTTTTTTTATTCCAGTTCTTTTTTTATTATTATTTCTTCATGTCCTTCATACCCTCTTGATTCACTCAAGTCGGTATGGCAACCGTACATATTCCATTCCATTCCATTCCTTAGAACTCTGTTTTATTTTGAAGCGGCAAATTTGCTTCATCTTCTTCTTATTTTTTTGTGGGTGACTCTCTAGATCCACTTGTTCTTCTTATTTGAGGGAGGAGGAGAAGACAAGGAGGTAGTGATGATATCATTATCCTTGGCTTTCCTCCAGAAAAACCGACAGGCTTGGAGAAAAAAAAGCAGTAGTAAAAAAAACAAGCAACCAACCATGTATGGTATGTAGAGCTGGGTGGTGGCGTTGATGCTGATCATCATCATCATCATCATGATTACGCTGCTCTGAGACCATAGCCGTATGTATTGATAAGTATTGTATGATATGCCGTAGTCAGCGGCGGCTCCATACCAGGAAGCGGGCTGTAAAAACGCCAAGTTCAAACAATATCACATCACTGGGGAAAAATATCAGCCAAAACATAAAGGAATTGGCTATCATTGTGTCCATATATTACATAATATAAAGCATGCATGAGTGTATGAGGATGATTCCGCGAAAAAAAAATATTTCACTCATGGTTGCCTCCCAACAATGGAATCGAATTGGGGGGAAATATAGAATATATTTTTTATTATTTGGAGGATGCAGTATAAAGAGAAAAAGGAGAAAGTGGAATGTGAAATTAGAGAAGTGTTGTTCAGCTGTTGTTATTTTTTTATTCTTATCGGAAAAATATGTATATTTGGATCATCACGGGGAGGGAGTATAAAACCGCTTGTTTTTTATGGTTGTGTTGTGTGTGTGTGTTGTCACCTCCCTCCCCCTTAATATAATGGGGGTTATTGCGGAAGTAGGTGTCGCCTAGTTTTTTTCCCCTCTCTCTAGTTTTTTTTTTAGTCGTCGATATATTCCCGATAAAGTAGCTTGGTTGGATTGGAGGATGATGATGATGATGATTATGGAGGGATATTTAGTTCTTGGATCAATTCCCTTCCATTGGAATTTTTTTTAGTATGTATGTCTGGGAGCTAAAATGTGTAGGTGATTCACTTTCTCCCCACTGCGTATAAATAATCTGGATAAAGTATTTGGTGGAAAGTGGGCCTCTTATTCCCTTGCTTGGCTGCTGCATGACGGAGTTGGGTGCGAAATTGGAGGAGTATTTTTTTTAATATAGCGGGCCAAATTTTTTTTTCTGGGTCAGAATTTATCTGGAAGGCAAGGACCGATTATGGAGGGACATTATAATTTACTACGGCAGCTTAGTACTCGTTCCACCTTAGTCCCTTCCGTCTCTGGAGGGAACAAGACGAAGAAGGAGAAGAAGAGAGAGAAAATAATGTGAAATGGTAGTATGGAAGCTGGAACCTTTTTTTTGTGCATTGCAAAAAAAATTCAAATGATATGATATGGAGCAATCCAACTAAAAAACATTCCACCGCCGCTTCCGCTACCTTACTTACGATAACGCTGTGTTGTAATGTAAAGCCCTTTAAAAAAGGCCCTCTTTTGGAGGAAGTAACTGCAGTGGGGAGGATGAGGAGGAGAAGGAGGATGATGGTGGTGATATGATGATGAGGATGACACTCTTGATAACATTTTAATGGAGAAAGTCCACAGGAAGGAAAGTGGGCTACATCTAGAGTAGCTAACGCTTTCTCTCTCTCCCCCCCCCCCTCCACCACCAACGGCACCCGTCCCTCCACCACCACTACCATATCATGCACATTTTATGAAGGAATAAAAAGTAATAAAAATGTATTTAAAGCTGCTGCCGCTTCTGTTTCTCCTCCTTTCCCCGTAAAAGAAAATTATTATATAATCTAGTCGACATTCCATTCTATAAAAAAAACATAGTAAGCTCCTTCGTATGTGTATGTATGATCAAATCATATTACTATTATTATTATGATACTGCATACTTCATTGCTTTCAACTAGACTCTGGAGAGGGAATAAAAAAAGCTGTTGAAAAAGAAAAAGAAAAGGAAAAAACGGAGGTGAGCCAATCCAACCAACCATGTTCCGTCCTATTCAGCAGGCTTCATACGATAATCCACTTTTGAAATTAAGTGAGGAAAGAAGAAGAGGAGGAAATACATTCTGGAGGAGAAAAGTTAACCACTGAATGTTTGAGAGGCTGATCTTGATCAGGATCATATCATGATGATAATGATGAGGTTGACGACAACCTGGAGAAAGTTTGAATGGAGGAAAAAACGAGACTTTTTTCATTCCGTCTCCGGCTCATATGTGTTATGGAATTTGGTCCTGCTGGTCCGCTGGCATGGCATGTGGAATGGAAAGATCAAAGAGCAGACAGTCACTTACTCACTTAAACTTACGTGTATGGCGGGATTATAAATATTTAAAACAAAATGGATGGATGACAATAAGATATGGGATGGGAGTCACTTCAATAATTATTATATTTTTTTTTGGAAAGGAGTAAGTTTGGATTGGGTGCTGAAGTTTATGAGAATAACAATACATATTAAAAAAGTGGGAGATTTCTTTACTACTGGCGATAGGGAAAAGCTAGTAGTAAAGTGCCTTGTTTCATTGTGAGAAAATGCTGTGTACTAAAAATGGTGCAATATGGGATGGGGGAGGGAGTCCTGTTTTTTTTGTATTTGGGTGACTATTTTTTTGTTTCATTTCTCGGAAGAAGGAGAAAAGAAAACAGTCATAGTCATTGAATTGAAATGAAATGGGGAAGTTAATCCGGAGGAGAAAAATTGCAGGGAAAAAAAGTATGATGGGAGAGCAGGAGCGAGGGCATGACATCATCATAAGGTAATGCCGGGATATGATTACCTTTCCTTGCCCAAGCCAGGTACACCTATCCATTCATGGGAGGTTAGCTGAGGTGAGGTTTGGAAAAGGAGAGAAAAAAAGGAAGCTATAGGGAGTGGAGTGGAGTGGATGGAAGGTGGTGGTGGTGGACTATTATGTGTGCATTGAATGGGAATGGCATTTATATGATTTTTTTTTCTCTCTCCCTCTCCTTGACTCCTCCACTAACAGAGTCAGAGTATTAGCGTGACGTGGAGGGAGAAGCATATTTGTTATTGATTTTAGATGAGGACTATCATCATCATCATCATCATCATTGGAGTCATTGGAAGTGGTGGTGGCATGCCATGAATGGGAAACTGGAATGGAATGTGTGTGATGCAATTTTCTGGGTAAATGGGAGTGAGTGGCTGTGGATGTATGTATAATAGGTTCTGTATAAATTTGATGATGATGGGAGAAAGGGAGCAAATATTTTTTTTTCCTTCTTCTTCTGTTGTAGTATTTATATTTTTTCCCTGGGATCCATTCTCCGTTGGATCTCAGTGGACTATTTAAGGCTTGGACAGGCTTCCACTTTCTCCGCGTTGAATCTGGTCTGGTTTGGTTTTTTGGGGTTTTAGTACTGCTGCTTGGTGGAGTGGATGTGGATGGGAGAGAAAATTGCGGGTGGATGACATTATTCTTTCTCTTCTCTCTCTCTTTTCCTCTGCATAAATATATTTTTTTTCTTCTCTCATGTCAGTATATAGTATCCTACTTTTCTTTCACTTTACGCTGGGAGAGGCATAAACCAAATCATGTGAAGTGAACTGACTGTGAGTTTAGTGGAAAACTGGAGAAAGGAGACTGAAAGAGGGAGAAGGCCGGGGTAAAAAGGAGAGTGAAAAAGATGGAAAAGGATGCTGCATGTCTTCTATTTTTTTCTTTTTCTTTCTTCAGAGTCAGCAGAGCTTAGGGATATATTACGTGGAAGAAAGGGTAGTTAAGGAGGCTCCAAAAGTGGGAGAGACAAGGAGAGGAGGAAAAAAACCATGTTGGGAGTGAGTGCTGCTGCAAGTTGGAGGAAAGCAAAGCAAAGTATGTATTTTATGTAGGGAAGAAGAGAAAGAGAGGCGATGGTGGTGGTAGTGACGGAGATTGTGATGATGATGATGTTGATGCTGAAGCTCCTCCAAACTGACGACGAACGATGACTATGATCATGATGATGATGATGATGACGACTTGTATGAAAACGGAGGAAAGCAAACATGCTACTACATACTCCAGCCAAAAGCTAACATCATCCAACAACGGAGCTTTCACATTCCCTCTTGTCTCCCTCCTTCTCCTCCTTATCTGCGGAAAAGAATCTCTGGAGAAAGTATAGTAGTCGTAGAAGTGGATTGGAATTGTAGTTAAACTGGAAGGAGAAGTGAAATGGGCACTGCTCAACTAAAGGAATTCCTTTTTTTTTCTTCAACTTTCCCTTCCTAGTCGAGATTAGAACGAAAAATAGAGAGAGAGAGAAAAATATATAGAAATGAATGGAGAAAAAGGACTTCCTTCTGCTGTTGGAATTCTTTTTTTTTTTTGGAGCCGCTAATGTGCAGCTTGAAGAAAGTCTCTCCGTATTTATGTTGAATTTTTTTTTGCTCGGAGTTGGGAAAAAATTGAGCGTAGCGGAAGGGATGAGACTTCCTCTTTGTCTCTCTGTCTCCTTTTATATTTCTTCACTCGGAGAAGTTGGAAGAAGCAAAAAAAATATTTGCCCAATTTCCTTCTCAAGTGGGCTGAAGAATATGTTGGATCCGATCCAGTCCAAATTTGGATTATTTTTCTTTTCTCTAAATTTAAATGAGAGGACACAGAGCTTCATCTCCGATTTTACTATGATCATCAACAGCCATATAAGCACATAAACTGTTTTTAATTCCATTTAAGAGGAAAAATTAATACGAATGGGCTATACCATGCTTAGAGACATACATCCGATCTGTTGTGTTGTTCTGAAGGTTTTTTTCTTCTGCGTATATCTTCCCGTCAAAGTCACGTCCCGTCTCGTTTCCTTTCTCCTTTTTTCAACACTTGAGCAGGCGACTTGTAGACTGACGTCAATAACATGTTTGCCATTTCCTATATTTGACTTCAGCTGATCGATATGACGGAGGAGAAAGGGGAAGAAAAAAATGCCAAGTCAAACCATGCTGATCTAAGCGTATGTTTTTCTTTGCTGAAGGAGGGAGAAAGCTTGCAAAAAATATTTTTTTCAGATTAGGTGCCTAACAACCGAGCCAGCTGGATTAAATTCCAGAATAAGCTCACGACTCATGATCTGAAATCGTCTCAAAAAATTCAATTGAATTTTATTTCATTTTTTTTTCTCAGCTTGAATTTAAAACCACTTAAATAATGATCCTGATCCTGATTAGTTCAGTTGAAAAAAATAAAATCCCGTTCGCTGATGATCAGGATTCCAGGAATATGCTAAAAAGGATTATAAGCATCCGGACAGTTTTCTTTGGAATGGTTCGGTTTTCTCTTGTCTTGTTCCCTGGAACTTGCTAAGTTTTTTTCCGGCTTTTTTTAATTAAAACTCATCCAATTTAAACTTTCCACAAAAAGAAGAACCTTTTTCTTCCCATTTATTCGATTCCAAACTCCTTTTTTACTTATCTTGTCATGTAGGAGGGAATCGGATTGATTTTCTGTCTTTAATAAATACATTCATGCATAGGTGCATAGGCATTACATTACCTTTTCCCTGGTAGCTTTCCCTTTTTTTCTCTTCAAGAAGTCGGAAATCTTAAAAGAAAAAAAAGAAAGTCCTTTTCTCCCTTCCTACATAACATAACGTATTGACTGTAAAAAAATCCTTTCTTGGAAAATTTAGGTTTTGAGCGAGTGGGTGGCCATTTCAACAATTTCTGGATACTTTCTCCTCCTTCTCCTCCTCCAAAAAAATCAAACTAGTTTATATTCCACTCAACCCATTCATTCCACTGTAAAAAAAAATTATATCCATATCGTCTTCTTCTTCTTTTTTTCTGGAATGGTGAAATGAAAATCTTGAACAGTTTTTAAAGAGAGTGAGAAAAAGGGCTTAAAAGGTTACGCTATTAGTGTGGTGGTGCTGCTTGGGAAAGTTGAGAGGGAAAGGATAAGAAAGTGAAGAAAAAAAGTTTTTAATATTTCCTTCACGATACGATCCTCTCACCCTTTCCCCTTCCTCCCAGTCAGGCTTAAGAAAGCGGAATGGCAATAATCAAATAATAATTACGTAATTAATCCTCTCCCATATTATGATTATTATAGTGGATCAGATCAGGAGGAGGACATTATATTTTTTAATGGTCTCTCACTCCTTTAAATATACAGTCTAATAATAACCCTTCCATCCAGCATTTTTTTAATCTAAGTCATTTGAATCAAAAATGGAGAGCCAAAAAGGAATTGTATGGCGTAAGCTGGTAAAAAGAAATCGAGCAAAGTCAGATTTTTTTTAGAGGGAGGCCATCTGCAGCAGCAGAGAAAAAAAAATTAAAACCTTTTCCGCTTTCTCCGAAATGTGTTCCATTGTGTTTGGGTGCTTTTTGGGGTTTGGCTGAGGATCACTGCGTCGCACACTCACACAACATGCATGGGATTAGAGAACGTACATGGGTATGGGCATGGTGGTCGGTCACACATTTCCGGCATATGCTATGCTATGCTATGCTTTGCGAGCCACCACCTCCAAAACCCCACCAGAGTCAGTCAGGGAGCCATTGGCACCACAGAGCATATAAGTATATCCATTCCACTGAGATCACTCTTTTTAATAAAGAAATGGTCACCCATTCCACTTCATATCATATCATTATCCATCCGGTGGATCCCCTCTCATTTTATTCCAATCTTTTTTCTTTTTCTGACCCTTTCCATTCCAGTCTGACCATTCCAAAAGGAAAAGTGGAAATGAAACCCTTTCCAAATTATTTTACAATAGCCCATTATGATGGTATCATTAATGCGTCTCTTCTTCCTCTTCTAAGGTTACTGTTCTCCTGTATCATTTTTCTTTCTTTTTTTTGAAAGGGGAAAGTTTCATTTGCTCTGGGGCCAGTTCAGTTGGTGTTGGTAGGGCTTCATTTTCATCAAGATAGAAAGTAATTTTAGCTTCCGTTGTCCATCCGAAGTCATGTTAGTCATATCTTATCAATCCATACGAATAGTTTAATATACTCTGGATAGCCTTCCTTGACTATTTTTTTTGTCATCCCATCCCTCAACCCAAATGTAACGTATTTTGTCATATCACTCCTCTTCCCATCCCATTTTCATGGGAGCGGAAAGTTCAACGGAGACCGCAACTTTCCGGGCATCCCAACAAATTCAAATCACTTGAAATTCCTCAAAATGTTTTAATGTACAAACTGCGTCCATGCGAGAGGCAACATGCAGCGTCAGGTTGATGATGAGGATGAGATCTGACGATATGCAAAGTTTTGCAGATATCACATATCATCACATCCCATCTCCAGCCAGCGGGGACATGCTGTGGCTGGAACACTGCACAATTTTTCCTCTTTTTTTTCATCCTGGCTATGCTTGAGCTCTTCCTCCAGCTTTCCTCCTTTCCCCTCAGACAAAAAAGAAAAAAAATGGACAATCAATACCGAGGTGAAAAAGTGAGATATGAGATGGACTTCTGCAAAAAAAAAATGGATCTCAATGACATAATATAGCTCACAAATAGCAAACAATGAAGAGCATAATAATATTAACCATGTTAATGATGATGATGACTCATGACGACCATAATATATTTACCTCCACCTCCTCCTCATACATTTTTTATTGAGTCTGTCATCATCATCATCAATCAATCAACCATCATGATCATTCATGATATTGAAGGAAGTGAATTGCGCTTAGCCAACAACATGAATTTTTTTGGGGGAGTGAAAACAAAATTACTTTTTTATTACAACAATTAACGAAAAGAAGACAAGGAGTTGCGTGTTATGAGCGGAACATAAATCTTAAGATCCTCTTCGTGCACTTCCCCCTCAATGGAGAGGATGCCCTGAGCCAGTTTGAGGTGTCTGAGCTCTGGGAATCGGATCAGCCACATCGCAAACTCTTTCATGTCCAACACAACAACACAGTAGGCCTTAGTCTTCCAATTCCCAGTGACCTGCAGTCGACGGAGGTGGGGGGCCTTCAGGGAAAGCAAAATCTGGTTGAGCTTCGCCCTGAAACGGTTTGGGTAAATTTCCAATTCCAAACGGGGGGTTCGGGCGATGTCCAGCTCGAGCAAGTTGGGCAGCGCATTGGAATACTGGTCCTTCCATGCCCAGGCCCAGGTTTCCCCCATCGTCAAACTGAATTGGAGGTGTTTAAGTTGGCTTCCATATTTGGCCAACAGCGCCTCCCCCAACTGAGGTAGCCCGGAGTAAGAACTTCGAAATGTTTCCAACTGGGGAAGGTCGGGAAGATCTTCCAAACACTTGAGGAGGGGCTTCCAGGCCGGGCCAAAGAGCCACATCGCGGGCCCACTCAAATCCAGGCACTTCAGGTTGGGGAGGAGCTTAAGCGCCATCACCAGACATCGGCAGAAACTAAAGACGTCCCTGTATTCCACCCGGACGTTGAGGCGCCGGATGTGGGCTTCATATTTTCGGAAAAGTTGGAACGCCGCGGCCCAATATGCCGACTGACATTTTGGATCGCCCCCCTTCCGGTTTGTCGGGCGATCGAGCACAATCATTTTCCCGTGAATCAGGTCCCTCTCCCGGGAAGTGAAGCGCTCAAAGTGGGCCACGGTTTTGAAGGAGTACGCCCCTTCAAAGTGAGTTCTGACTGGGTCGTTCCGGAGCTCCGCGGAGGGAGGACGCTGGAAACGCTCTTCCAAGTGAGTGTCCACTGCCACGCGCCACCCCTTGCTGACCAGGCGAAAGTTGAGCAGGTCCTTCGCGTCCAGCCAGTTGGCAACGTTGTCTCCGACCTTTCAAAAATGTGCACAATAAAAATTAATTGCACAGAATATGCAAATGATAACTGCTACATATATTATTATGATTTAGCCACATCATTTATGCCAATTATTTACTCACATCTTTAAGCATCCATAAATTTCGCCGCTCCTTCCACACTGCCCCCTTCAGCTCCGGAATGGCTTCAAACAAATTCAAGACATCGTGATGATCCACCTCCTCCACCATATCGATTATCATGGTCCAAATCTAAATTGAGAACAAAATAGCAACAAGTCCATTACATTAATATTAATAACCAATTAATTTCTAATGGCCCAATAATATATGCTTATTTAAAAAAAAATAATCTAACTGCTAAATAAGCATATATTTTTTTAATTGCTTACCTCCTCCGGACACAGCGAGTAGATTGAGTCTCCCATTTCCCTTCATAGGAATGTAAATGTAAAAGTATCACTTTTGATTTTTATTGTGAATTGTCAAAGACAACAAAAAAAATACAGTTTTAGACAAATTCCCTGACAAACAAGCCCAAAAGTAATAATTAATTAATTAATTAATTACTTAACTGCCAGAGCCTGTGCCAACATGCACAGAATTCCCACTCACTATAAAAGCGAGCTCTGTCTCTACTACTATTCTACCCTACCCTGTCACTCCACTCACTCATTTCGCAAAAACAAAAATTCGCAATCACATGGGCTATATCAAGATATTATGGAGGAAGCGATATATTAAATTTCCATATAAAGATGTGTTCTTTCTTGCTACGCTACGCTGCTGTGGAAGCAGTGCAGAGTCCATAATATCTAATGCAATCCATTGACGAGGAGAAATGGACGGAGGGGAAGAAGGATATTTTTGTATCTAAGATGTGTGGCCTTGTTTTGACAGTTAAGTAACGTCACATCATCATCATCATCACCTTCCTTCCTTCCACCATCCGTCTCTCAAGTAGGGAGGAAGACTGTCTGCGATTTACTGTTGTTGTTTGAGTGTCGGTGCTGGGTTGTTTTTTTTGCGGACTCGATGAATTTAGCATTAAGCTTCATGCAAAATTCTGCGTGCTTTTTTTTGCCAACATCCATTCTATTCTATTCTACTGTCTCCCCTTCATATGTGCACTCCTAAATAGGATATTCATTAACTGATTGTGAGGAAAAGGAATGAACACGGGGCAAAGCAGTTAACTTAACTCACTTTTCATTCCCCAACCGTTCATATCAAACGCTACCAAATGAGCAAATGGGGGAGCAAAGCAAAAAGCATTTCTATAGTTTCATCTCTGAAGTGGACACCCTCCATTTTAGGTACATGTACCCTCCAAAATAAAAACCATCTGTACGTACTCCATACTCTCTTCCTTCAACCTTAAACAGCTTTCTACTTAATCCCCTTCATTTTTTTGCGGAGAAGAGAAAAGGAAATTAAATACAGCCCATTTTCTTTTTCTTTTTTCTTTTTTTTTTCTTTTTTTTTTGACAATGCAAAATAATTTCGTCTTGATCTAGCTTAGCCTTTGCCATATTTTCCCTTTGAAGAATTTTTTTTGGCCCATACACAATCGGAATGGAATCAATATCAAAGCAAACTCAAACCCAGCCTCTTTTTCTTTTGGCTTGTTCGGTGTAATTGAGTGGAACTTTTTGGAAGGAGTGAATGAGTTTGATTGGGTTGGGAGTCTTTTGAGGCTGAAGAGGATCTATTATATAAAGTCCATATTGAAGTGAGCGGGGGGATTTTTACTCTATGGCCCAGTCAGAGAGCATACTTTTAA
>JAQIWX010000345.1:0-18879 GCA_034696785.1 Lepidocyrtus cyaneus | reverse complement strand
TATAAATTTTGTATATCTGCTCTCCGCCAATCAGAGACGAGGATCAAATATACTCTGTATAAAGTTGTATAAAATATGCAAAATATACAGATATACAGTCAGATATACGAAATCGGGAGATAAGCTATTATATTATTCAAGTTGAAGTGCAAGGTGGAATTTTGTAATGTTTCTTTCCACTTGTTACTTACTTTATCATAATCATTCTTGCGAGCGAGGGCGCATCATTTTATAGCTCATTTCTAATCTTTTATGGTGATTAGTGATTATATATAATAAATAGTATGTAAAATGCATATAATAATATATAAGTTCTATGAACAAGGATATATGGTCGGTACTTTTCTGTAGCAGAACTGATTTTTCACGGGATGAGTTTGCATTAACTTTTTTCCACATTAGAGTAGGCCGTGATTGCTTTTTTAAAACAAAAAATATCTTCATATTGGGGAAGCATGTGAAAATGGAGAATGGTTGACTTTGTCAGTCTTTCCTTCTCGGGATGACTCAAGCGAGGAAGATTTCGGTCCTGTCATGCTACGCTAATTTTTGACGTACATAAGCAGTCTTAAATGAAATGACTTTATGCTGTGTAATATTAGATAATTGTCAGTGATATTTTTTATGTTCATACCAATATGCATTTTAATAGCTGAAATATTCATTCGGACGCAGAATATTCAAGCAGGTGAGGAGAAGAAAGAAGGAAAAAATGGTTTCGGGGAAATCGTTTAAGAAAAAAAATACTTTCTGCTTCTCCATCAGAAAAATATTCTCCCTTGATGAATGATCTGTGGTCGACCGCTGTGGTGGTGGCTTGTTTCTCCTGAAGTTTGTTTTCGGTCACTGACATACCCGTCCTACCTATTTCTTCCTGCTTCAGTGCAAAAGTTCGTAAAAATATTTTATTTTGCACGGTTTATCATCAGCTAAAACTGCAATACCTACTTACTTATGACGAAGCCCTATACTTTACTTTACTTTTTTACTTATGACGAAGGATGGAAAACCCGAATGTAATGTTTTTCACGATTATATCATTTCACCTCGAGACGAATGCGATAGGAAGAAAGAAGAAGCAAAGTAGCATGAATAGGTAGTTAGCTAAAGCTGTCCCTGACAAGCTGGCCAATTGCTGTCTTGGGCTAGCACGAACACACTTCTTGTTTTCAGAATACTACCCTTTGGCAAGAAATCATAAAAGTGCATATGCAATTTTTCATTTTGTTTGAAATGCCTAATGAATAATTTTATGTTGATTGTGGATTGCCCAAGTTTGAAAGTTTGGTTGTAAACAAATCAATTATATAAAATATAGGTATGTTGACATTGTTGATGCAGAGGTAGTGGTTCATCTTTGAGGAATATGCGCATATTAATTATTGAGGTTCCCATGCTGCAATACAATGTCTGACATAAAAATTCATTTTTTGCAAATAAAAGGAGCAGGAGTTGGGCTTCTCTCTGTGTTAAAGTTTACATAAGTTCAGGATCACGGCTGGTTCCGTTGTGTGGCAGATGTATGTTATTTAGTTTTTATGTCCAACTAACCCCCACCCCCCATCAATGTCATCTCGCATTTCACCCCATATACTATCCTGACTGGTACTACTAACACCAACTCAATAATAACTTTTTGCCTGATCAGGATCAACTAAGGGTTTAAACTAGTTTTTGTGAGAAGAATGACGTAAGAGAAACCTGAATGCTGGGAGTGAGTGCGGTTGTTTTTGCGGTCTGGTCAATTATAATCCACAAATCTGCCTACCAACAATAAGAAACCTTCATCAACTTCTATTTCGCTGTACTTTCCAAATTGGCATTTTAAAAAATTGTTTACATTTTTGTAAGTCAGAAACAGACGTGGGAAAATATCCTTAAAAATATATGCCCATTCGCCTTAAAATTCGCACATCCCGATGCAATGTCAAGAGTAAATACAACTGCAAAAAATAGCCATCTGAAAAACAAATTAGAACCATCACCGCATTCCATACCATGTGACTGGGACCGCCTTAAACTATAAAGGATCTGATTTGGAACTTAAATAACAAAGTAAAACAACTCTGCCAAGGAAAATAATCCATCTTAAAAACCGCACTAACACTGACGCTAAAACCTTTTTTGTACATTTAAAATTACCCATTTAAATCCTCCAATCTCAAGCGTACTTACATAGGTAAAATGGATAACGGTAAGTGACATAATTGTAGTAGTAAAGCAGTAAGTCAAGCCATACTAACTTAAATAGGTAGGCCAATAAGACAACCTTGCACCTTATGCAAAATTATTACAGTTTTGAATTAGCTGACAGTATGAGATCACGTACAAGAACACACGTCATTTAAGAATTGGCACGGTCCTAACCTAACCCACGTTAGCAAGAGAATAAAGAAAGAAATGATTAACTTCTTTTCGCTAAAAAAAATCCAGGTCAATCATAATAAGCGTAATGGGATTCTTAATCATAAAGGCAAGCATATGCTGAGCGTGCGACCGACTAAAAATGAGTTTTAAAACGTATCAATGTCAATGTGTGTTGAATGCCTATGGAAAATTGGTTAAATTTTGAAAATGGGCTTTTTAAACTTTTGTGCTAAACGCTAAATTTTTTATATAATAATGCTGGTTTAAGTTAACTAATTTATTGGTTGTGCAACAGCTCGGCTCGACTCCCAACGAGGGAAAAAAGGTTAAGCTTGATTTGATACAATTTTTTGAGTACATCATTTCAGTTTGTTAGAAAGAGCCACAAAAGTGGTGGTGGAGGTTCATTTAAAGCTCCAATTTTCTGCGAACATTTATCGTTCAGCAGCATTTGTATTTTTAGCCTTTTTTCTATATTAGCCCATTTATCGACATACGTAGACAGGCGCATGTCATCATCATCGATATCAAATGAAGGGAGAAAATTGAACGAATGTTTCGTAACACGAGACAATATAGAATCGTATGATTTACATTTTAACAATTCGAAAGTTTTTTTTGCAATAATAAAACTTCTAGCTTTAGAGTGAGTGGTGGCTCCTCGGGCTTCTACATATTTCCGCAGAGATTGTTGCAGGATTTTTTATTCTAATTATTCCAATTGAATTTTAAAAGGCTTCGCATATTATAGAGCTCTCAGAACCCTTTCTAATCAACTAGCTAGCAATAACTATTTATGCCTTTGCTAATGAGCTCTAGCTGTTTCGAAATAATCCAAGAATCTATAATGGATCTAAATTATTGTATGGAATTGGTCAATGGATTTTGAAATACGAAGGGTTTGCTCACTGTCAATGTCATTATAAAGATTGTCATTAACATAGACCGTGAATGTAAGAACAATATTGTGAAAAATTAACATTTTCAAGGTTTTTTTTTACTATGATTTTGGAGGCTTTCAAGCATTCAGTTTTGTTCTTTATTAAAACATTTTATAATTTACTGAGAGATGAGTGAATAAGTAAGTGAAATAGTGGAAAGTCAAATCACAGCTCCACTTTCTGTCCCGACTTGCAGCTTGCATAGTCAATGAGCTCAACATCATCCTCGGGGAAACCCAACAGTTTCACGTGGTCCATAATTTCCTTCTTAATCTTCTCACCCGGCTGCTTCTTGGTAGTCATCACGCTCCAAGTCCGCTCCCCATCGTCCCAGCAGCGGACAAAAAAGACGAAATTTTTATTGTCCGTATGAGTGATGTAGAGGGTGCCGGCTTGTCCTACAAAATTCATTTAAAAAATTGCATTACCCTTTAAATAACAAATTGCATAATCCAAATTTATTCTTCTTTCTTAAAAAAATTATTCAAATCTGGTTGTCTACCTTGGTCCCAAGATTTTTCATAGCTGAGAATGTTAAAATTGGTCCAGTCAGTTGGCGATAAAGTGTAGGTAGTCTGCTTTCCATTGAAACCTCTGATGATAGGGCTGAGACCATCCCATGTAGCGGACAAGCATGCCTTCATTCCCAAATCTTTTTCCTTTCCGATTTTTTCCAAGGGCTGTTCCAGAATGTCACTCGACTGTCGATGTAAATCTTGCTTGTTCAGCATCGGGAAATACCATTTACTGTGACCCATGACCTATTGGATTTATTATATGACTTACATAACATTTCTAACCACTACATAATAATATGGAGCCCAGCTATGGTTTTCGAAAAGGTTAATAAAATAATAGTTTTTAATTAGTTTTTCATTTTCCCCTTACCCAATCATAATCCAACTCGAAAGCAGATTGTTTCGGCTTCTCGCAAACCTTTTTCTTCCCGGAAACGCCAGAAGGGCAAAGGTAAATACAGAGGAAAAGGGCAATTACAAAAATTCCCTTCATCTTCAGAAATCCAACCATATTTCTAGTGAGCTGAAACACAAGTCCAGCTTTAATTCAATTGTCCAGCAGAGGGAACAGGAATAGTCCAAGCTTTTTCTAGGTATTTCCTATTTTCTTATATTTTTTGTTGTTGGAGGACCCCCTAAAATCCGATCTCTACTGGCATATGTCCAGCTGAAATATAAAAAACAGTCCAGGCTAAAACACAGTTATTATCGGAGGAACTAACAAAAATCCACTTAATTTCCGTTCCCAGCAAGGTTATGTCCTAACAGATCCTTTCATATGGTAAATTTGTCACGTTTCTCAGTAATGAAAAGTAACGGAGGAGAACCTTTCCTCCAATCGACTAGTGATTACCTATTTTTTCCTGAGCTGGAAGCAAAAAGATGCTGATCAAGCAGTTTGTTGTTCCCTCGACTTGGACTGGACTTGGCCAAACGTCATGGATGGTGAAACTGGCCACATCTTTTTTTTTGGACTGGGCTTAGGTATATCAAGTCCACGTGTAGGAATAAAAAATATACATTTAAGAGAGATCGCTGTGAATGTATATGATATGATCAATGATCAAACATATTATTCATTATATCACATTATTGGTGGTCGTGACTAGAAAATATAATAAAGTTGAGCGGATATTACTGCAAGTTACGGAACAAGTTATTTTCTCTTAGGCTTGGGTATGGTGTGCTGGTTGATTCGTGGGAGTGAGATATGAAATTTGACATTATTGCTTAGTCTTATTTGATGCATGGGATTTTTTTGAGTTGAGTTCTTTACTCATTCCTCATGGCCATGTGGGCACGTTGATATGTATTGGATTTTACCTTGACTTGTTTACTCTGGTCCTGCCGACTCGGCTGGATGGTAGGTCTTTTTATGATAAGAGTGTCATTTCTGGGTTTCAATATCAAATAAAATGTTCTTATCAATCATTATTTCTCATTGATCACCGTGCACGTTGTTGAGCATCCTATCTATAAAAAACATTTCTAATCCATGCGTAATATGCAATGTAAGCAGATAACTATCTGTTGAAGTTGTAATATCGTATGGTCGTGGTCATGTCTTTCCAAATTTAGTTTTATATCGATGGAAGTAGAGTTGATAAAAAATCATTACAAAATGAAATATTGATACGTATAACGCATTAAATATGCACAGGGATGTCCACATAGTGGAGTTTCATAAATATTTTATGTATATTTTGAATAAGGATATGCCTATCACGCAGATGGATCGACGTCGACACAGTTGCTGTTTTAAAATATAACAAAAATAAAACTACATTTTTTTAGAGGAAGGATACAAATTGTTAACAATATTTTACTGCACGAAATCCGAAGCAAAACACTGAAATGAATTTTACCAAAGAGGGGATGCTTAAAATCCAATGTCATTATGAGCTAGTATAGTCATATCGTGATCGTGACAATAACATACGGTTGTGTGTATGCACGATATTTAGAATTTAGCTACTTAATCCGGTGACAATTATTTTTAAGCATACGGGAATCCTCTAAAACGTCATCTCATATCCTAAAATTACAACAAAAATATGAGAACACATATGAATTTGAGCATTAAAGAGAACTTGAACGGGATTCCTCATTACCTTGTCCTGTTTTGAGACAAGTAGCGAATCACACTCATTCCTATTGTCTGAGAATGTCCGTCCGTACCTTGTTCTGGTCACGCCAGGCATGCTCGACACAATACCCTAATACAATTATAACGTTAACAGGATCCGACTTCTCGAAATTTACCGCAAAGAAGGACTTAACAAGCCAAAAAGCTAGTGGAAATTTTGCACTTTTTACTTCTTCAAGCGAAGGTCATAATTATAATTGCAAAAATGGCGTTTCCCTCCGTCGTCAGCTGAAACAATTTCCCTCATCCATCCTCTCCTTTAAACGGGGGTGGAAGAGATAACTTAACTTTTGTTTCCTTTTCCCAGAAAATGCAAAGCCAGACCAGGACACAGGATATGATCTTATAATATGTATTTTAACTTGCCTTGTTCCCGTTCTCATTATACGGATCATGGCGATCCCGCTGATGATAATGTTCGCTTTAAGGTGCTAACTTTTAATTTATTTCCTTTTCTTAATGCATTCTAATGACATTTTCCTCGCTTTTTGTTTACAAAAGAATGTTTAAAAAAAGTTTTTTAACGGGAATGGAAATGGCTGAAGCTCGGGACCAGAGCACTACCATTAGAACAGGGCCCATGTCTTTATGCATATCTATGAGTTTGCGATTTGGATTTGATTTAAGACGCTGTGAACGCAATATATTACTGACATGTATGGTGAATTTCATCCCATTTCTTAGAAACCGGGGAAGACTTTCTTCTCCTCAGAATAAAAATAGCCCGTTACACAACTTTACTCTCATCCTGGAAGGAAATCATGGTTGAATCTGAATGAATCTAGCTTACATTAAAATTTTCCCTATATATCTCCATCATCATCAGCTTCTTGTCCTCGTCCTGTGTGGGATTAACTTTATTATTCGTGCTCTGATTTTCTTCTACTTCTTCTCCTCCGAATTGGCATTGGCGTGGCATGGTTGGTGGTGGTGGTGAGGGAACGTGTAGTAGAGGAGACAACATTACTATGCATGAGCATTGGCCCGTCTCCTCCTGCAAACTTTTTCTGACGTCGACGACTTCTCTTCCCATTAGGTAAAGTCAAAACGGCAATGTCAACAAGAATGGGTGCCAAAACATCAACTTAAACTTTCACGGAAAACGAGAAAATATATTCGTGAAAAAAACAATGCCCTGCTGCTATTGAAGGCTATAACTTAGGTTCATTCACTCTCCAAGGGAGAAACTCAAGGTTTGCTATCGCCACCCCCGACGGTGAACAAAACAACTTGATGAAGCCAAAAAATGTTCGAAATCGGAGGGGAACGGAAAATTATTAGAATTTAGTACTTTCTTCCTTCCTTGTAATTAGGAGCAAGAGAGGAGAAGGGCAACCTGGCAAATTCATTCATTCTACCTTTTAATTTTCCTGGAATAGCCCTATCATTTTGTCACCTTCGGCCTCCTCCCTCCCACCACTGAAATAAAAATGAACTGCACAGGCCCGTGTTTCTTTCTGGAGACTGGACTGTTTACTTTACTGTTAGGAGAAAATTGCGTAAATTAAACATGTGTTTAAAGTAAATCCCTTTAAGTGACGTAGACGGAAATGCCATACTTTCTACTTTCATTTCGTTTCCAACCATTTTCCACGTTGTAAAATGCTGGACCGGCAATTTAGTTTTATTGTTTCCTTTGAGCTGCTACCTTGTTCCCTGAATTGGTAAGCAAGAAGCGGAATCCACTCCGAAATCTTAATAGTTTTTTATTTCATTTCACGCAACATACCTCATTTGATGATATTGTAGAAAGAAGCCATGTAGAGTAAACGCTGAATTACATTTTTTTAAATAGGAAACGATTCTTGTCTACTTTTTGTTTCATTCAAAGGAACCCTTATGAAGGTTGATTAAAATGAAAAGAAATTACATGATAAAATTACCAGTTGCCACACAAGACCGAGACCGTGTATGTAATGCGAATAGGAAGAAGGCTATTCACGAATTCGGATTTTTTAGGTCAAGAAGTATGCGCAATTCCTTTTATGTTACATGTTATTTCTGATTTCATTGTTAATGTAAGTTTCAATTTCCGTTTTAATGTTGCTTTATAAATTTTTCCCTCCCTTTGTGAGCTCTGCTTTCCCATGTACCTTAAATAATGGCATGAAAATGGAGCCGTCTGTTCAAAAGATTTCCTTCAGTTAAGTATTTTGTAGCCCGGTACGGTGCGGATCGACATCACGTCGCATCCCCATGTGAGCTTCCTCAGTTTACAGTGGAGATTTCCACACATTCCCATCCTCCCAGGTTGGTTGCCTTTGTGGTAGCAATGCTACCGTAGCATCCTTCCAATTAAATACAGGTAGGCATGTTATATTATATACAGTGGTGCCGTTAGTCACGACAAGGATGATAGAAATTACACGAATGAAGCTACAAGGAAGGCATAGTAAAAAAATATTCCCAGCTTGTTTTTTTAGAAAAATTCTTCAATTAAGTGAAAGGGGTAGGTGGGACAGGGACATGAAAAGGGAAGAATCCCAATTAAATCGGAGCAAAGCGGATTACGGAGAACCATACATAAAAAGATGTAATAGCTCAGCATGGGACTAGTGTAAAAAAAAATATTAGTTTTTTTCTGCGTTTCGCGACTCTCCTTCAGGTTCTGACAGGCTTTCAAGGACTGCCATATCAGTTTATTCAAGTGCTGATAGAGTTTCATGAGTTTGCTTTAAAAAAAGAAGACAACACATCCTTTACACATATTTACCTTACTACATAGGCTTACAGTTACAATCTCACAATCAGTGGATTAAATCTGGGAGAACTTCATAAAGTTCTTAACAGAAGATTAAATAAATCGGATGCTTTCAAGATAGTTTCATGTTGCTATTTATGTCATCCCATCACCATACTACTAATAAACATAATGCGTTGTAGATTTGTTCGTCTACCTTCTACTGGAATAACTTCGTACCGACGGATTTTATTTCCTTTTAGGGGAATTAGTTTCAATACCTCAATCTCGGATGTTTATGCCTCGTCGCCTCGTAAAAAGTGGATTGAATTGGTTCTTAATTTCGATAATTTTGATTGATTCCCACTGCCCCTTGTATACAAGTTTTGATGCTAATGGATGTTGTTTAGTCATTAAATGATATTAAAAATTGTAGCAATTGCAAAGGTTTCTCTAGATGTTTCATCAAAGCCAGTCACCTTTTTTGTCAAATCAACATGTAATTTAGAACGGCAAGGCGGATGAATTGTGTCGAAATCGATAGGTGATCCTTCCAGAATGATCCAGTCTCGTTTTTATGAAACTACTTCTACTTGCTCAAAATTATGAAATAGAAAAACTCATGAAAAATTATGTTGAGAACAAAAAAGCGAACATGTTTTAATTATTTTTTGCGTATCATAACAAGTTCTGATTGATCATGGGTTTCTCCTTTGTTACTCTCCCAATATAAATAGCATCAAACATTCTTTCCATTACCGTTTGATCATCCTACAAGTCTAAAATTTACATGAGAAAATTAGGTAGGTAGATAGGAGAATAATAATGCCGTGATTTAATGAACTGACGGAAACTAATATTTGCTTTGAAGTGTTCACTATGGGGGACATTAGTTTTCTAAAATTATAACATAATTTATGCATGTAGTAGCAGAATGTTGAATAAATTCATAAAGCAAATACATAAGTTTACCTGATAGTCTTGCTAGCTAGCATCAACGTGCCTAGCCTTGAAGTTGCATCCGGTATTAATTATAATTGTTTACGCTTATTTGTTGTCAATTTGCATTTCAAAAAATTGTCAACAAAGTAGGAGGACTTATATTTTCTCAAAACTCGCAGTTGGAACATTGAAACAAGTAGCTGAAAAGTGAAACATCCTAGCCATAATGACTGTCAACAATTAGCTGAACATCTACAACTAAATTATCAATGATGTTATTTCAAAGGAAACGCAACTACTCCTCTCATACACTTTTGTACAGTACACGAGTGCGAGTCTTCATTCAAATACATCTAAACTTTATATTCTGCAAAAAGAAAGCACAAAGAAAACGGAAAAACTCGAACTCTCCTTTGTTTTCATAAAATATATTACCCTAGTCCAACTACATACATCTTATTACCTTCCACCCACGCGAACAGGTTGGTTTCGGTGGGGAAATGAAAGTAGTAGCTAGGTACGTAATACCGGAAACTAGTGTTCAAAGCAAGCATACAACTAAAAAGTATTTCATCCTCTCTTACAAAACTATCGTGCGTATTTCCGAGACTCGAATAACATAGAAACTGATTTTATGCGCAAAAAATTAGCTGAAGCGGAGATAAAATTTCCTAGAAAATCATATTTGCCCATGGATTTCCTACTCCAATTCCAACGGATTCCTATTACAATTTACTTATATGAAATGGTTTTCAGTTTGATGTTCTCTGCTTCCAACCATTTTGTACATTATGTAGTTCTTTCCAAACGCCTTCGATATACTAGCGAATAGACTCCTGTAGTTTCTGAAGATTTTACCTCATCCCATATGAAAATCCTTAGAAATGTACTTTGATTAGCTGAGTTTTTTCATAGTTTCTCAAGGGAGATGTGTGGCATCTTTTCTTTTCTGCTTTCACTACTTCCATTCCTTTTACACTACTTACCTCACTCCAGAGACTATTTTATTTAAAGGATTTATCCGTTTGTGATCCAGCATTTGTACCATGAAAAACCACGAGCATGCCGCGTCTATGACACCAGCCATAGATTTACTGTGGGGTACTCCACCGGAACAAAGAAAAACTAAGGCTAAATGGAATAGGACGGAGGAGTATTCCTGGAAAAAGGGTTTCCATTTCAAGAAAAAAATGCTATCAAATAAATTTTCAATAAATTTGCACTTTGATTTCCAATGCATCATTCAGGAGAAAGGAGAACCATCCTGTTTTAGATTTCCTACACGTGTGCTGCATCTGTGGATCGGTAGGAGGATAAGGATAGACAATGGCATTGATTTTTTACTCGACACATCATTCTTGCTTACCAAGCTGGACCGGGAGTAAAGAAGGTTCACAAATCCTTTTGGTGCAATAAAAAATACATCATTTGTCCATCCACTCGCTGACCAACTTGTGTGGTCGTGAAGGTCCCTGCTCCATCGTATTTCTCCATGAGATGCCACGAGTCCAGACAATGATGTATTTAAAAAAAATATTTTCTGATGATGAATGACAGTTAGCATTCGATTCAGATTCAATTAGATTTGCGGTTAGCATTTCTTAATACAACACTGCGATTCCCTATAAAAAATTCTTTCTTATTTGATGTATTTTTATTTTTAAAAAAAAGTTGAAATGATAATCTGAAAATGAATCATGAACTTGAAGTGTCTTTAGATCATATCAATTTCTGTCATTTGCGTTGTTGTTCTCTCTTTCGCAAAGAAAACTACCCGATCACTGCAAAGGATTGATGATGGTGTGATTTGAAAATTCGATGACGATCCTTCAAAAAATATTTATTAGAGTTTCGATCGAAATTGTCAAGAAAGTTGAGTGGATTCTGATTCGGAGTGGACAGATTTTTTTTTGTCATTCGTCATATCATGAGTGAGTGGGTAAAAACTACCAAAATCATAAAAATTTATTACATCCATTTCAAGCTGTTCCAATGATCTATTGATTGGGGGGAAAGTACACACGGGAACATTTTATTTTAGTAGTCTCCAGTCTTAAGTAAACAACGACAGTTTTGTAATGTAGAGTTCCACAGAAAATAAATTGCTCAAGCTGAAATCACTCCACGGAGAGGCAAACGTGCGTAAATTTGGGACAGCAATCTTGGAAAATGGCCATGTTCTATTTAGCTTTGTTTTAGCTATTACAATGGCTAGCCAAACTGTTTCATTTCATCTTGTAAGGAATTCAGAAATAGAATGTGTATGGTAGAAAGCACGTCAGCATTACAAAAGATGTCGAATTTAATTTTAGCAGATCATTAAACAAAGCCGTTCTGTGAAGTTGTAAAACATGGAAAAATAAAAGGTTTCGTCTTTTTACAGAGGATTTTAATCACAAACTATATTTCACTCTTTTAGTACGCTGATTTCATAAACATATAATTTTTCTTTTATAATTTTATTACAGATACAATGTGTTTGCTTAAGTACATAACATACATAAAATATTTAAAGTATTTGCTTACACTTACTAAAACTTTTTTTACAAATTTCTATCATCATCCAGAGCGTAACAATTAGTAAAGCTTACGACTAGAGACATAACGTACTTAAAATTATTAATTAAATATTCGAGTGCTCTGTTATTCTCCTCCTTCCACTTCCTTTGGTTCTAATTAAGCTTCAGTTCATTGAATCCACTTCACATCTGAGAACAATACAACACGCTCACAATCAAACATATCTCCTCTCTCAGACATCAAAGGTATTTGATTTGAAAGGTATCTCATTCTATTTGTATTCGAAATTTCGAACCTTCTGAAAATGATACGTAGCATTATCACCATCACTCACTGCAAACAACTGAAACCTGGCCATCAGACAATCTTCCATCTGGGTGGTTTGTACGTTATTTAGTTCAGTTATTATTTGTTTTGCTCGAATAAAGTCTAAACTCTAAAAAGGACTCTTTAAAGCTACTTGAATTAGATTTCGATTCACAAACACAATAATTAATGAAAAACAACGTGCTAAGCTTGAAGTAAAGTACATTCACTGGAAATATACTACAGCTAATTAGCAGGTACCCCAAACTCTTTATTCTAGTTTTTTTAATCACAGGTTTGATATACAGATACCTCTCATACTTATTGGAAGTTATTATACTTACGTATGTACGACTTATGTATATTATGGTTACTACATTTAATTTTTACAGACTAGTTATGGCTGACTACAGCAGACAAGTTGTTTACAAAATCTTTGACAAATTGTTGAGTTGAATTCGGGTTGGCTCCAACGAACGAGCACCGTTAATAACAATACTTGACGGAATGTGTTTGGAAACATCACCTCACCTTTTTTTGGCGGTGACATCCTGTCGTTGTCAGTATTGATATTGTTCCTATTCGCATTTTATGTACTTGGACCTGACGACTTTATGTCGACTAATGTCATTCCGCATCATCATAAATTCTTTGGGTTTTTCTTTTTATCGAGAATAAATATTTTTTGGTGATGATAACACATAAAAAATTCATAGTACTTATAAACTATGTATCTATCTGTACCTAAAAATGGATGTTTGCCGAAGTGAAAGTCTGGGATATTACATTTGGGGCATTGTGAGACTACATCTGTCACACAATGTACTTCTCACGCTCATCACACCCGACTAACAATATGTACGTTAGCAAGCATAATACATAATCCATGTCTGATTTAAATCCGAACAAAAGACTCGCTCAGCAGCATAAAGTGATGTTGGTGAAAGCGACAGGTGTCGGACCAGTTTTGATCATCAAGGCTGACATAAGAGGGAATCCTTTCTGAAAGTGTTTTGCCACCGTGAAGGACTGGGTTGGGGAGTAGCATAGTGGAAAGATATACCTATAAACAAAAATAGAAAACAAAAGGATTTAAAAAATACTTTACTTAACCTACTCATATTTTTTTTACAAACTAAAAACTAAATTGGAAATCACATGTTCAATCTTATTCAGTCACGTTTTCTTGGAATAAACAAAAGAGTTCTTTTGACTGGAGATGTCACTGTCACATGGACTCTGCTTTCCGCTTTATACTAACGCTTCCTTCATTAAGTTTCATGAAAAGATGCAAATTCAATTTTAGTCAACACAAAAGAAACACATTGCCGTCCTGCTTCTTAGAAAAAGCACCCACTTTTTCCATTCATTCATCAAATTTCATCGTATGCGAACCAATTCCCTCCATCCGGCTCAACACGAAGTTTTTATCGATAACCTAAAATTGGATTTCAAAGAAAGTGCAGCAATATCATCCCATCTTTTACCCCCTCTCGTTCCACATCTGAAGTAGAAGGACACGAGGAAACCGACTGTCACTCGAAATACTGCTAACTCAAACGCGATCGTTTTTTTACAGGCCAGCTAGAGAAAAGTATATTTTATGCATATAGGATTCCCACATTCATTTTCTACAAAAATTTCAGGAAAGCGGAATAAATTACGAGGGAAGGACTAGAACTAGCAGACCGTTAGATAACCCAGTAGATGGATACTTCCATTCTCCTGGAAAAATTGTTTGTTAAACCGGGAGAGGAAGATCCAAAACCATTTTCAATATTATTTTTTGCTGTACTATATATCCTCCATAGTTGGAGGGCATATGGAGGTTAAGGTAAGGCTAAAGTATGAGTTGTGTGTGACTGTGACACAGATTCCATTCTATTTTCAGTTATTTATTTCCTCCTAGCTTCTTCCACTTTCTCAAATTATTCTAGGCGCTCCCCACACATGCACTTCTAGATCACAGTCAATAACAATGTATTTTTCACTTTGCTTTCACCCTCCGGAGAAAAAGGCCATTGTGGAAGGTAAGACGAAGAGCTTGTTACATGGAATAGACATATGAGCTGTTGAAATTTCAAATATTGCAAAATTTATCGTGACACTGCTTTACTTCCGTTTCTCAAGCAAAGGGAAGCCCAAGGATAACCTGGAACATAGACTGAGTAAATATAATGGGAAGATATTCAGGTGTCGTGCCGCTTCCAGCTTGTCTACAACATGCAAAAATAGTCCTTCACTCACTACCCTCCAGTCGACTCCTTCCTAAAGAGCATTTTCTTTCATTACCAGAAAAAGGAAGGTAAGACTGTGACTGTGAATGTCCATGATAGAGTGAAAGTTGAGTCAAAAATAAGGTATAAATGTGCTTTTATGGAAATACAAAGCCATTGTTTGAACTACATCGTCGGAAAAAAGTTGGAGCGACAAGGTTTGAAGCAAGTTGTTTCTGATCTTTTATTTATTCATAACTATCTTAAGCTGGAACTTCAACAAGTAAAGTACATCCAAAGGAAGATGCTCAAACGAAATTCTTCTTAGAAACATCAAAATAGAGAAGTCACAAAAAAGCTTAGATTTTCACCGTAACTTATTTAGCAACTTGACTTAAAAGCACGTGGAATACGTTTCCTTTCACTGGCGTAAATATTTCAGACAGATCTCCAAAGAAGTTTACTCGATGTTTCCCACTTCAGAGAGACGCTTGCATGTTTTGCGTAACGAGAAGAATCTGTGCAAATATGAATTTGCATATTATTTGGACTTCTGATTATGCTGATGATGATGATTCACACATGCCACGATCAACCTGCAGCCGTGTGAGAAGGGAGAAGATTTATTATAATAAAGTCCCAGTTTTAATTATATTCCCGAGGATATGATGATGATAATAATAAATGAACAAATTTCCTTTTGTCTACTGGAAACCTTTTGGAACGTGGGTTGAATTCTGGGAAGAGCCCGGTGAAGGATGCACTACCAGATGAGAAATGAAGCATCCCAAAGGATTTACGAGATCAAAGAGAATATGGCAGATAGAGCTGGATGAAACAATAAGCTGAAACCTATACCCAATTCTCTGCAAAGTATTTATAAAGCTGCAGAATAGAAATTATTGAAAGTTCTCACTGCACAATTCTCAGTTATGTATATTTGTAGATTTCCAAATGTCACGAACAAGAATAATCTTGGCTTGCGGTCCCTTCGGAAAATAATTTATGAAGTTTTGGTACACACGCTTGGTGAATTTAAATGAAGGACTGTACAAATCTGGTAAAATTAATTTGTTGGATGTACTGCTACGGATATTAATCCTTCTCAAATATAAAACACTCCGGAAGCTTCTACTGGCTTTTGATGTAAAATTGCCATTTTCCAAAGAATTTGAAAGGAAGGGAATGAGTTTTTTATGTATAAGTTACGTCATCTTTTACCATCACAATATTATTCAAACTTCGGTTTTCAAATCCGAAACACTGCTTATTGATGCATAGCGCCAATATCCTGAGATGTATATAATGGGAACAGACAACGTAAAATGACGTAAAATGAAAAGAAAGTCACGTTGGCCTGAATACCTCATGGTATGGCTCATGTCTTTCGTCAAACTACAACTTCGTATTTTTCTCCATCTGCTCCCCGGTACTTACTTATCCAAGAGAAATCCTAATAAAATACTAAAACTTCCAAACTGATTATGAGCAGATGATATGCAGACATTCTCTTTTAATGGCGTTCCTTTTACGGGCTCATCTACATTTTTATAGTCATCTTTATAGACTCCATCACACCAAAATATTGCCGGAGGAAGGATTCCCACCGGATTTCAACAGCTTCACTCTCCCATATTATTAAAGTTTTTTCGTAGATCCCTTTCTTTATGAAAAAACTTTCGTTCATTTTTATTACCTGATTTTCATTTATTATTACAATATTCCTATATAGGCCTAAATTACGAAGAGCAGACACGTTTTTAGAGGGATTCGGCAAAGGAGACATGTGGGTACATGTGTGAGGTTATAAGTAGTTCTCCTTTCCTCAGAAAAATAATTCCATCTACAGCCATTTGCTTAATTGTAAAGGATGATGAAAAACGCGGCTTTAGAGAAAATATGTAATCATACTTATGCTTTATGCGAAAGCCCATCCACATCATCATAAACCTTTTTCTTGACATCTTGGACTCTTACTTAAAAGAGGAAAGTACTTAACCCCTTATTCCAGATAAGTATTCCGTGTTCTACGGAATTATGAGACTTCACAGAAAATGAGATGAAGGAAACACGCAAAACGCCTTCATGGAAATGCTAATACCATCTTCTTTACTTTAGATGTAGAAAAGCGTAAAACATCAATAATTCGGGAAAAAATCAAGCCCCAAATCCAGTAAAATAATCTCGTTTCATCTATTCATTCCCCCAATCTGTTTTCAATTTTATTTCTATCTAAATATAACATACAAATCGCTGCTGGGTCACCTTCAGGATGTCAAAACAAAAATTTGGAATGCCAAGGTGTAGACTTTGCTGGTACTTTGTAAACATGTTGACATATTATGTAAGCCAAGTCGACAAGCAATTACGTTATTCCTTTCCACGTGTGAATTCACTCAATTCATTTAAACGCGTCAGTCATGGTTCTTTCACCTTCAAGTTTTATGCAGAGAATTTCTTATAAGTTGGGCAAATAAGAGCAGTAACGGATGTGCATACATGAGCCGGTATGAAAAGAGAAAATTTTGTCCCAAGAGAAAATCAATCAATCTTCTTTGTGAAAAAAAAACTGCATATAAAGTACTACATTTTAAGTGAAAGCAGTTTTAAAACTCTATACAAAATTTGACAATTTTTTCTTTGTCAACTTATGTCAACGCTTCTACAAAATCCATTTCTCTCAGCTCCGACATCCACAGCAATCAGTCGTTTATCGATTCTGGAAACTTCTTGGAATTACTTTAGAAAATATTCTGAATTTCGTAATATGGTACGCATGGAACAGGTTCGGATAGGTATGTAGGTAGGTGTGCATTTAACTTGCAAAAAGGCACTCCCTTCCAAGGACCACTTTAAATCAATCTAAAACCACTTATGTGACTTATTCACACAAAAAAAAAACGATTTTTTAATAAAAATGAAGTGAAATCACGCACAGCAGACTCCCACGATTCTCTTTTTCTTTCATCTTCCCAACTGTAATTTAATTTTGGAAACCATACGTCTTCCTTCCATTAACAACTTATTCAAGTTAATAAAATGCTTTTTATGTTAGAAACTGTTAATTCGTCAATTTCTCCAATGATGTATTACATTTTTCATCAAATGATCAAATAAAACGGAACTTTCAATGTAACAGTATCATTTTGAACTACAGGTAGCACCAGTAATGTCATCCGAAGAATTTTCAATTTCAAAAGTGAAAATAACTCGAGATTTGGTTAGGTTGAAGGGAGTTTACGTGCGTACCTACCTCCTCCAGTGTGGCGGTCTGTGGTGAAGGTGGTTTCCAATGGTGTGTTATACTTATATTGTAGTACACAATATAAAAGTGGAAACTTTGCAAATCATATCCATTCCGCTTTTTGAGCAAGTTGAAAAGTGAAAGGGATTCATTCATGTAAGTTATGTAACCCACTATGACAGGAGTGACATTTCGTTCAAAAATTTGAGTCGAATTGGAATAAGCATGGCAAACAGTAAATATATGAACCTACACATGTGCAAATTCTATTTCCATCTTTGAAAGCATTGAAGTTGAAAGGTATTTTAAGGTCACATTTGTCATAACTAATGCATCCTTTCTTTGATCTCCATTTACCGTTCCAAAGGGGGAGCTTTTCTTGGCATGATACAGGAAAGAATAAGAAATGACATCAAGATTGTATGTTAAATCAATTCCGTCTCGTTGAACAAGTCCAGCTTGAAATTTTTCGACAAGAAAATATAACTCACATAAGATTTCTTATGTCTTGGCTTGGAACACTAAGTCTAGCTTGTATTGACATTGACAAGGTTTTGGAACATACGGAGAAAGTACATGGGAGTCAGTCTCATCGTCTTTGTCGGAGATATAAAAATCACTCAGCTTATTTCCTTCTCTTTCTACTTTTGTTTTTCTTACTTTCACCGTTAAGGGGGACTCTGGGCTGAAAAGGGAATCAAAGTGAAAGTAGTATATTTTGCCTGATGTCACGATCACCGTATCTTGTTCTCGTAATTGAACATTTTTTTTTCGCTAGGATGTAACACGCCCCGCTACCTTCTCCTTATACAAGGGACTTTCTCACATTCGCATTTTTTTTCTTTCTTTTTTTCTCACTAGACCAGAGCGAAACGAAAAACACCCTTCTTGTGTGGAACAAAATCTCTAGGGAAACAACAGAGAAAAGAAAGTTTCACTGCATAAATTTCACAGGCAGTCCTCAGCTCAATTTAACTTGTGAAACGGAAGATAGTGTCA
>JAQIWX010000344.1:0-18879 GCA_034696785.1 Lepidocyrtus cyaneus | reverse complement strand
AATTCAACTCTAGGAAACAACAAAAGACTTGGCGAAAGCTCTTGGGCTCCTCTGTGTCGTCACTAACTGCGGTGAAAACATGGACTACAAAGCGATTGGCACGATTTTTGCTGGCTTGTGCATTTGTGGTGCATGGGGCTGTAAGATTTACAACCAAAAAAAAAGTCTGCACAAATCAGCCGATTTTTTTTACTTCAAAGATATTTATGTTTTAATCATCATGTTTTTTTTTCAGGTTTTGATGAGTTCAACCGAATCGATATTTCCGTGTTGTCCGTCATCTCCAGCCAAATCCAGTCAATTAGGAGCGCACTTATGGGGAAGTTAACACGGTTTGAGGTATTATATGGTCTGCGATTTATAGAACTTTAAAACATTCCGTGTTTTTCAATATATAAAACAAAATGTATGTTTCATGGTTCTATGTAGTTTGACGGGAAGGAGATTTCGCTGGATTCCAAAGTGGGAATATTTATCACAATGGTATGGAAAAAAACTGTCACTTTAGAAAAGGATTAACTTCCGGTCAATCAATCAAAGTCTTTTTTTAAATATTGAATTTAAATTTACTGTTATTAGAATCCGGGATATGCTGGACGAACCGAGCTGCCCGAATCCGTGAAGGCCTTGTTCCGACCTGTGGTCTGCATCGTTCCCGACTTGGAAATGATCTGCCAAATCATGTTATTCTCTGAGGGCTTCCTTCAAGCCAAGGTCCTTGCCAAGAAAATGAATGTGTTGTACAAACTAGCCAAAGGTCAACTGTCCAAGCAGCACCACTACGACTTTGGCCTTCGAGCATTGAAGTCCGTCCTAGTGATGGCTGGGGATCTCAAGAGGAATGCTCCGGATCTGGATGAGGATCTGGTGTTGATGAGAGCGCTGCGGGATATGAATTTGCCCAAGTTCATCTTCGAAGATGTCCCCCTTTTCTTGGGACTCATTCAAGATTTATTCCCTGGGCTGGACTGTCCCCGTGTCTCCTATCCTGAATTTAACGCAGCCGTGGAGGGGGTTCTTACAGATGACGAATATATAATTGTGCCGGATCAGGTTGATAAGGTGGTCCAGTTTTATGAGACGATGATGACCCGTTGGTCAACAATGTTGGTGGGACCCACGGGTGGTGGCAAAACATTGGTTATTAATACTTTGTCCAAGGCTCAAGGGAAAATGGGCATCCCGACCAAGCTCTACATCCTCAATCCCAAAGCGATCAGTACGGTGGAGTTGTATGGATGGCTGAATCCGGCCACTCGGGATTGGACGGATGGGCTTCTATCCAACATTTTCAGGGAAATAAATAGGCCCACGGAGAAGGTGGAGAGGCGCTACATTGTCTATGATGGGGATGTGGATGCCCTTTGGATTGAAAACATGTAAAGCCATACTTAATTGGGATTCCAGCTAGAGATATTTTAAACGGAAATATCAGATCAGTTTGAAAAAATTGCTAATGCATTTTTTTTATATATGAAGGAACTCTGTGATGGACGACAATAAATTGCTGACTTTGCCAAACGGAGAAAGAATTCGGCTTCAGAAGCATTGTGCAATGATTTTTGAGGTATGCTAACTTTTGTCTCCAAATCGAATCATTTTACATTTGAACGAATAATGAATCCTCTTAATTGCTTCAATCTAGGTTGGAAATCTCCAGTACGCCTCCCCCGCCACGGTTTCCCGAGCCGGGATGGTATTCGTGGATCCCAAGAACTTAGGCTATCATCCATTTTGGGCGAGATGGGCCAACCAACGACCTGCTATGGAGGTGGATGAGCTCAACTCACTCTTCGATAAATATGTGCCGAAACTGATTGACTTCATTCTGGAAGGGATAAAAAATGACATCCAAGGACAGAAACTGACAACCGTCATCCCACAAACTAACGTGAATATGGTTCAGCAGCTGGCAAACACGCTAACCTCCATCCTGCCTGCTCAGCTAGGTTCTGACACGGAAATGTTCTTCCTGTTGGCTCTCTACTGGTCTCTGGGAGCTACCCTTGTGGACGACAGCAGAGAACAGTTTGACTCATTCGTGAGGGAGCTATCATCTCTGCAACAGGTTCCGGACACTGGAAGCCACGCTCGACCTGGTAACATACAGAAATACATAATATGTCGAAGAAACTAAATTGGCTAACGCAACGGGAATCTCATAGTACCCCAGTTTAGATAATTTAATGTTCATTTTTCATTTTCAGGTGAAATGCCCACCCAGCACGGGATGATGTATGAATACACTTGGATTGAAGAGCAAAGGGAGTGGGTGCCCTGGAAGGAACTTGTCCCTCCTTACGAATACAATCCAGAGCTGACTTTCTCCCAAATTCTTGTGCCGACCGTGGACACAGAGAAGACCACCTGGATTCTCAAGGTTATGGATAAGGTAGGGAGACAGTACTTACTGATTTAATCTACCTGGCCCACATGATATTACAGTTCGATTTAGTATTTGGGGCTAATCTGACTTAATCCGTTTTAATTACTCAGATTAAACGACCCACCTGCTTGATCGGAGAGACGGGAACTTCCAAAACCGCCACAACACAGGCCTACGTCAACAGCCTCAATGCGGAGCTGAACATCGTCATCAACATGAACTTCTCCTCCAGAACCAACTCCATGGACGTCCAGCGGAATATCGAGAGCAGTGTCGAGAAATGGACTAAGGAGACATATGGCCCTCCTCCGGGGAAGAGGCTGCTGGTTTTTATCGATGACATGAATATGCCCCAGGTTGATACGTATGGGACTCAACAGCCCATTGCATTGTTGAAACTGCTCATGGACAAAGGAGGGATTTACGATCGTGGGAAGGACCTCACTTGGCGCTTTATCAAGGAAGTTTGTAAGTGATATACTTATGATGATGATAATTGATAAGCTAAGATAAGCGCTACTTATATTTTTGCGATAAAGGAAGTACTATATACATACTATCAAATCCTTGATTTGCTTATGCCATCAGCTTATGTAGCTGCTATGGGCAGAGCTGGAGGAGGGAGGAATGAAGTGGATCCCAGATTCATGTCACTCTTCTCCTCGTACAACATGACCTTCCCTTCCAAATCCGTGCTGGATCATATTTTCACGTCAATTTTCGAAGCCCACGTGACGCACTTTCCGTTTGAAGAGGCTATAAGGCATATGGTGCAACCGATAGTAAAATCCTGTTTGGAACTCTTTGAGGTAGATTCAATTAGTAATGTATTCTAACTTGGAATGACATGACATGCCATTAACGGTTTTTCTTTCTCCAATTTTATAAATGATGACAGACGATCATTAAGGAGATGCCGCCGACGCCGGCCTGCTTCCATTACATTTTTAACATGAGAGACCTCTCCAGAATTTTCGCCGGTCTGTGTCAAATCACCCCGGAAAAGTTCCATGTTGGCAAACATCTCGTAAGAGTTTGGAGGAATGAGTGCTGGTAAAGGGAAAACATAAATTCGTTTACCAATCATATTGCTTTTAAAAAAATGTATAAAAAAAATTAACGGAGTGACTTATCGCCTTTTATTTCAGTCGCATATTCTGTGACCGTCTTATCAACAAAAAGGTAACTTATTTGATCCGTTTTACAATACGTTTCATTAAATATCATAACTTTTATAATGAGAGATTGAGAGATCTAACCCGAATAAAAATTCTCCCCATTTCTCAAATAGCACGTTCAAATCGTCAATGAATTCATCGAGGAGATAATCGAAGATCACTTTGAAAACAGTGCAGACTACGCTTTGAAGGATCCGCTGCTGTTCGGAGACTACCGGAATGCTCTGGAAGAAGATGGTAAACGGATTTACGAGGATATTTTGGACTATGAGACTTGCAGAGCCCTGTTCCAAGAGGTCTGTATTGGAAATATTTAGTTTTTTGGAACGCAAATTAATTATTGGTTATCATTTTGAAATATTAATCTAATCATAATCTGAATTATTTTTATTTAGCTCCTTGAAAATTACAACGAGATCCATAACACCAAAATGAACTTGGTCTTGTTCGACGATGCGTTGGAGCACGTGACAAGGATCCAGAGATCCCTTAGAATGCACAAAGGCCACTGCATGCTAGTAGGCGTGGGTGGGAGTGGACGAAATAGCTTGACAAAATTGGCCACGCACACGGCGGGCTACAAAATCTTTGAGATTGCGCTGGCCAGGGGCTACGGGGACTATCACTTTAGGGAAGATCTGAAGAAACTGTACAATGAGTTGGGGATCCTGAATAAGGCAACCACATTCTTGTTCAATGATACTCAAATCGCGGAAGAAGGCTTTTTGGAGTTGATCAACAACATGTTGACGGCGGGCATGGTCCCTGCGCTGTTTGCTGAGGATGAGAAGGAAAACATTTTGGCAGGGGTTCGAGAGGAGGCGAAAAAGAAAGGGTTTAGTATGAAGTACGTTAAATGTCTCTAATCAGCTTTCCATAATTGCAAATAATTGTTATCCGTTCACCGTTGGGAAAAAAAATCTGAATTTAAAAAAAAATTGTTGAATGTTTTTAGGGAAGCTATGTGGCAGTTCTTTATCCAAAAATGTGTTGGAAATCTGCATGTCGTACTTGCCATGAGCCCGACAGGAGACGCGCTCCGGACGCGGTGCAGAAACTTCCCTGGATTGGTAAATAATACGTACATTGATTGGTTCCATCCTTGGCCTAAACAAGCTTTGTACGCGGTCGCAACGGTGTTTTTCAGCCAGGTTGGTGAAATATCTAGATACATTCATAAAATTAAAACGTGTGGAAGGGACGATTGGAATAAGCAGTTAGTTAATGATGGTCTCTGGATTTTAATTTTTACAGCATGAACTGATCCCGCTCAAATTCCGGAAGGGCATCGTGAAGAACGTTGTCCACGTCCATACCACAGTTCAATCATACAGTAACGAGTTCCTCCAGAAGATGCGTAGGAACAATTACGTCTCCCCCAAACACTTTTTGGACTTCCAAGAAACGTACGTGACCCTGTTCAAAGACAGGCTTATCTACATCACCGCACTGGTCAAGCGTATCCAAGAGGGAATCAAGAAGATCGCAGAAGCCTCAGTGGAAATCGAACATCTCAACAAGAAACTGGTGAAGTCGAAGAAGGTCATGGACGAAAAAGCGAAGGCCTGTGCGATCCTGCTGAGGGAAATTACGCTACGCACGGGAGAAGCGACCGAGAAAAAGGAAATGGCTATTGTGAAGGGCAAGGAGATCGAAGCCCAGAACAGAGTGATTCAGCGAGAGAAAACGGAAGCCGAGAGCGTGCTCGCAGAAGCCATGCCAGCACTGGACGCTGCCCGTCTAGCCCTTCAAGAGCTGGATAAGAATGATATCGTGGAAATCCGATCCTTCGCCACGCCCCCAAAAGCTGTCCAAGTCGTGTGTGAAATTGTGATGGGACTCAAAGGGATCAAGGAAAGTGGCTGGAAGGCCGCCAAGGGTATGATGGCCCAGCAGGACTTTCTCAAGTCTCTCATGGATTTGGACGCGGATAATATTACGAAGGCCATGCACGCAAAATGTGTGGCCTTGCTGGAGGAGGCGAACAAAACCATCAACATGACTTACGAGGGCGTCCAAAAGATCTCCCGGGCCGGTGCCGGTCTTCTCAAGTGGGCCATCGCCGTTATGGACTTTTGCATTGTGAACTTCGAGGTCAAGCCCAAGAGTGATATTGTGAAGAAGCTCGTCGTTGTTTTCAACAAGGCAAAGGCCGAGCTGGACAAGACTAATGCTCGAGTAGAGAAGTTGGAGATGGAGCTGGAAGCACTCCAGAAGAAGTACGATGAGGCACTGGTGGAGAAGCAGATTTTGGAGGATGAGTACAACGTTTTGATGATGCGTCTTAGCAATGCAGATCGGCTTATCAGAGGTCTCAGTTCCGAAAATGCTCGATGGGAACGTGACCTAATTGACTTGAAGAAACGGAAGAAATGGCTTCTTGGAGATTGCCTCATCAGTGCAGCTTTCCTTGGATACACTGCCGCCTTCAGTTATGAGTACAGGAGGCAGATGGTGTACGAAGATTGGCTCAAGCATATCGACCAAATGGAGCTTCCACGGAATCCTAAGTTTAGACTAGAGAATATTTTGACGGATGATGTTGAGATATCCAGATGGTCCTCGGAAGGTCTGCCCACCGATGAGCTATCCGTCCAGAATGGCATCCTCACATTGAAATCCTCCAGATATCCTCTCTGCATTGACCCTCAACAGCAAGCGGCCGGGTGGATTAAGAAGAGGGAAGAGAACAACAACTTGAAGCTAGTTACCTTCAACGATAACGACTTTCTTCGCCACCTTGAGCTTGGAATCAAATACGGATATCCTGTACTGTTCCAAGACGTCGAGGAATACATCGACCCCGTCATAGACGGAGTGTTGGATAAGAACATCATCGAAGCTGAGGATGACAGACTGTACATCATGCTGGGTGACAAAGAAGTTGACTACGATCCCGGCTTCCGACTCTATCTCAATTCCAAACTTTCCAATCCAAAGTTCCCTCCCAGTGTCTTTGCCAAGAGCATCGTCATCAACTACACTGTAACGGTGCAAGGTTTGGAAGGCCAGCTTCTCGCAGTAGTGGTAGCCCAAGAAAGACCCGACTTGGAGGAGGAGCGAAACGCCATCATCAAGGAGACCAGCATTAACAAAAAGCTGCTGAAGGATTTGGAAGACACGCTGCTTCGAGAATTGAGCCAGTCCACGGGATCCATGGTGGACAATATCAACTTGGTCAATGCTGTAGACGAGACGAAGAAGAAGGCTGATGAAGTCTCCGAAAAGTTGGCGATCGGGGCGAAGACTGCGAAGGAGATTGAAAAGCTTCGGGATGGATACCGACCTGCCGCTTCCAGAGGGGCCATCCTTTTCTTCGTTTTGAGTGACATGAGTCAAGTCTCCCCCATGTATCAGTATTCCCTGACAAGTTATCTTGTGGTGTTCGCTTACTCCCTGAAGAAGGCGCAGACGGACCCAGTGCTCAAGAGGAGGTTGAGGAATATCATCGGCACGCTGACTGTCAACGTGTATGATTACGGTTGTACGGGGATTTTCGAAAAGCACAAGTTGCTCTACTCCTTCCAAATCTGTAGTCGGCTGGAGGAAAGTGAGGGTAACTTGACGAACAGGGAGTTGGAGTTCTTCATGAAGGGGAATGTCTCCGTGGACAAGTCCGAAAAGAAGAATCCCTACACAGAGTGGCTCCCTGAAAAAGTATAGAAATCTATGATTCAAAAACGTTAATTTTAATTAGCCTTGTTGAATAAAAACGTACTATAACTGCCTTTCAATCCTTTTCATTTTTTTTAGTCATGGGAAGATATCACGAAGCTGGTTGAGGAGTTCCCTGAATCTTTCAGCAACCTTTTGGAAGATATGAGTAAAAATCCTACCCAGTGGAGAAAGTGGTATGATGGGGATGCGCCGGAGTCAGTCTATCCCATGCCATATGAAGAGGAGATGACGCAATTTCATGCTCTCATGCTGCTCCGTTGCTTCAGAGTGGACAGGGTTTACAGGGGGATCGTGTTGTACATCTCGGATGTCATGGATGAACGATATGTTACGCCTCCGGTGCTAAGGTATGCAGTTTGAAAAGACTTTCTGCTGTTGATGATGATTAAATAATTCTGAGAATGATCTTCATAATATATCTTCATTTCATAAGTCCACCTTATTTATTCCCAGTTTCGAAGCAATTTACGACCAGTGCAGTGTGGTCATGCCGGTGGTCTTCATCCTTAGTCCGGGCTCGGAGCCTTCCACTGATATTCGAAAATTGGGGGACAGTGTTGGTCTGGAAGCTGATCAAATCAAATTTATCTCCCTTGGCCAGGGACAAGAAAAGGTAGAGAATAAACGCGTTTCTAAAACTATACTTCCAACCTACGCTGCTGCGGTAAACATGCGCTAACCCTCCAATTACCAAACTAAAATCTGCGACCGCGAATTACCAAACTCTTCCACATTTGTGGAAATGGGATTGCTACGTAGACCCCATTTGGGACAATACAAAATTCGGCGGGTGCATTAAAAAAAAATTTTTTTTGCAATCGACTTATTCCATAAAAATATGAAGATACTGAAAAAATGGGAGTGCTCATGCATCTCCTTCATACATATTTATTAATTATTTTTAAAATGTCCACATTTGTGGAAGAGTTTGGTAATTGGAGGGCTATCAAGATTTTTTTTTAAATTCCAGGCTGCCATTCTTCTGTTAGAACAGTGCGCAGAGAAAGGCTATTGGCTAGTTCTCCAAAACTGCCACTTGCTCCTCCGTTTTGTAAGGGAGTTCGAAAAGCGTCTGGAGAGAATGGGTAAACCTCATCCTGACTTTAGGCTCTGGATGACAACCGACCCCACTCCTTCCTTCCCCATCGGAATCCTCCAGCAGTCCTTGAAAGTTGTTACGGAGCCTCCGAATGGGCTCAAGTTGAACTTGAGGAACACGTACACGCGGATGAATGCGACGACAATTGAGGAGTGCAAGCATGGCGTGTTCAAGTCGTTGGTGTATGTCTTGGGTTTCTTCCATGCTGTAGTACAGGTACGATCCTCAGGGAGGAGGTTCAATTGTGTAGCCAATGAATGTATGTACATGCTTGGCATGTCAGTCCATTGTGCAACAATCCAATTAAAAGTATTTTATACGTAATTTGTAATTTGTACAGGAGAGGAGAAAGTACGGAAAGATAGGTTGGAACATCAACTATGATTTCAACGAGTCCGACTTCACAGTGAGCCTTCAAATCCTTCAAACATATCTGAACAAAGCCATTGAGAACAAAGACGAGCGAATGCCATGGGGCAGTTTGAAGTATCTGATTGGCGAGGTCATGTACGGAGGACGAGTGATTGACGACTTTGACCGGAGGGTGGTGAAAACTTATATGGAAGAATATATGGGAGACTTCCTGTTCGACGAGTTCCAGCCATTCCACTTCTACCATGATGCCAATGTGGACTATGTCATTCCCGAGGATGGGGTCAAAGAGACTTATATTGGTACTAGTTAGCCTAATTATTAAGCTAATTAAAATGGTCTCTCTCAAAATCTAAAGTCAACGTACAAAACCCAAACCCTAACATTTTTTTACAGAGTCAATCGATACCCTACCCCTTGAAAGCCCCCCGATGGTATTCGGCCTTCACGGGAATGCAGAGATCGGCTACTACAGCGATGCAGTGAAAAACATGTGGCTTCACATGATTGACCTGCAGCCCCAATCGGTTTCCGCCGGTGGTGGAATAACTCGAGACAAACATATAGACGGGACGGCCCAGGACATTTTACATAAGCTCCCTCCACTCTATGAAATGGACATCCTCAGGAAGAAGTACGGACTAACGCCGATACCGACGACGATAGTGCTGTTACAAGAAACGGAAAGATTCAACTACTTGACGGTAAAAATTAAAAGCACGTTGAAAACGTTGCGAAGAGCTATTGCCGGGGAGGTCGGGATGGATCCTGTCTTGGACAATGTGGCAAACAGCTTGTATAACGGGATGGTTCCGGAGTCTTGGTTGAAGTTGGCTCCAGCCACTAGGAAGCCGTTGGGCAGTTGGATTAATCACTATTTGAGACGATTCAATCAGTATCAGCATTGGGTAAGCTCAAGACACATAATATATTGGCTGAATTTAAATAAATAATTATATTTATCTAACAAAGCAATTTTTTCTATTCAATAGATTAACTTATCGGAGCCAAAAGTGATTTGGCTTTCCGGTCTCCACGTACCGGAATCCTACTTGACCGCTCTCGTCCAAGCAGCCTGTAGACGGTACAACTGGCCATTGGATAAGTCCACATTGTACACTCAAGTTACTGACATAACCGATCCAAACACAGTTGCAGATAAGCCATCTCAGGTAAAAGGCAAACTTAGTTAATCCTCCCATTTATCAACTCAAAATTTATTTCGAGGAGTCAGAATTTGGAATGCTTCACTTTCTTACGACAAACAGGGATGCCTTGCAAGCGGGATGTACTTGGAGGGAGCGGCTTGGTCCTTGGAAAAGGATTGTCTAGTCCGATCCAGACCAAAAATTCTTGTGGAAGAGCTGCCCGTTCTATCCGTTATCCCGATTGAAGCCAATAAGCTGAAGTTGCGGGTAAGCCATAATAATATGCAATAAGTGATGAAGTGCATAATGAAATGTATTTTGTGGCTAATCAATAATTTCTCTGTAATTTTTTAATTAGAATACTTATAAATGCCCGGTGTACACGACATCCCTTCGAAGAAATGCGATGGGGGTTGGGCTCGTGTTTGAGGCAGATCTGCGAACGCTGGATCACAACAGTCACTGGATACTTCAAGGTGTTTGTCTTACGCTAAACTCGGATGACTAAAATAATAGCTATAGTTAATCTAATTCTAAACGTTAACTAGATCATTATATTAATAATAATTAAAGCTATGAACCAACTTTTATAACTTTTTTTATTCTGGATAATAACGTGATAAGTTTGTGCTATTTAAATAAAAAAGTGTTTAATGCTTCAAAAATACAACAATTATTACAATTTACTGATTTAGTAATTTGCACATTTTTAATAATTATGGTTTCCTCCCAATGGGGTCACCTTTTCAGTAAAATAGTTAATGTAGTCTAAAATTTTGTTTGAGTTCCAATCTGAAATCATTCTCTTCTCCCAGGGAGGGGCTGAGCCGCTGAAATGGAAAAATTGCATGCAAAGTATATTCCGATTGATTAAACAATACAAACAGATATGAGTCATCGTTTTCCAGTTGGACTTACAATGGAGTAGCGTAAGGGTCATTAACTTCGTAGTATACAAACTTCCAAAAGTATACTAGCAGCACTATCCATAAGACAAGGCATGCTGTAAATATGGCTATGTGATAAAACGGCAAAGTTGATTGGAGAACATCTTGAGGTCCCTGGAAATACCAATGCCAAATCAATGACCATATTAAATTGTTTTATAATTGATACAAACCGATAAAACCTTAACGGAACGATCCATTTTATTTCACATTTAAATTTCTTTACCGGTTTTAACAAGTCCTGAAATGTGTAGAGGAAAACAGCGGTCCGATTAATTAATGGAAGCGTCCGGGACGTTAGATCCCCGTTGGCACTAAAATATGAGCTGTTCAATGTCGCCATTTCTGCTGGATCACTTTCACCGTCCGTCCGTCTCTTGGATTCCATATGTCCTCGGTGTACGCTGTTGTACTCTAAGCCTACATGCATGCAACTCGCTAAAAATGAGTTTGGTTTATCTCGGCTGCACTTCTAATGTATTGTAATTTTGGAAATGATGCAAATAGGTCATTCGACATTTGATGCCGAGAATGTAGCTCACTCCTATCATTAGCAGCTCATGGCATGCGGCAGCTGCTGGTAGCATACCCAGTCAGCTAGCTTAAAACATGCATTAGTTTGAAAAATTATCATAAGCCACTATTGCAAAAACGTTTTTAACTCTTGAATCTGCTTCTCAGAAAAAGTGCTCCACCATATAACCGAATCAAATAGTCCATTTATAAACGCCGTTCAGAAGTAGTGTAATAATGATAATGATTATCTTATTGAAATGAAATCAATGAAAATCGGTGAAAGTCAAAACAAAATAAAATGATTGAACTTGGGACATTGTGAGACACTATTTATTTTGCAGAGTTGATACATTATAAAATAGCTTGCTCTTATTTTAAATGTTAAAAATTTAGTAAAAATAGTAAAAAAAAATAAATAGTTAAAATAAATAAATATACATTTTATTATTTTTTTAAATAAATTATGCAACTCGATCTAATTTTATTGGGCATCATTATAAAGATCTGTCAGCTTGCTGACGGAATCTAATACATTGTTAAGTAACCCCATGTAAGAGCCGAAGGATCGCTCATGCGGTTTCATAAAGTGGTCGAATATGGAAGGTTTCCCATCATCTGAATCATCCCCACCACCGTATCCGTAACCTGGTTCCGGTGACCCATAGCCTCCATCATAACCTCCAGACCTGAAGATCGTATCACATGAAATAAAATATCAAAACTTTGGAAAACACGAAACAATTAAGTACATTGTTAGAATAAAATATGATGATGAACTTACTGTTGATCCTTATGATCAGGTCTCACAAAGAATAGCCAGAAAATCAAAAACAGAGCGAACCAAGCAACCCCAATAGCTATCGCTATTACAAAGGGGACTAAGGGGAAGCCGGCGGAAATGGGATTGCCACTTGGACACCCAGCACTGTCACAGGCCTACAACGTAAATAATAGCTACAAGTTTCTTATTATTGAGACGCCACAATTATAGCCTATAAAATGTACTTTACTATAATGTCCCATATTATAAATTAAAATTTGCATTGCAATCAATTAACTTGTCGCGTTACTACTCCTGCTCAAGTTGCCTATCATCATTTCCTGATAAGCTATTCGCATATTTCGGGGGAAAAGATGTCTCACAAAAGGTATATCAAGGGGGCAAAATCCCCATAAGAGGCTCACCGGACACAATCTTGCTTGTGGAGCAGAACCATCTTCCTTTCTATTGATCTGAGTATTGGCCAACTTTACTGGTTTTGGAAATGGCGTGGTCGTTATATTTTTCTGCTTATCCAATCGTTTCCTTCTCATTTTAGGAGCCAGGAAAAGTCCTCTTGGAGCTCCCTCCTCCTCGCTGTTTCCTGCTTGTTGAAGCGGTTGCGGCTTCCCATTTTTTCTTAAAAGTTGTTGGAAGGTTTGAGCAGTTTGAATTTCATCCCCACGTACATATTCAATTAATTTCAGGAAAAAGATAAACTGTAGTAGGGATATCAGAAGGTAAACTACTTTGGTGGATCTCATATTGCCCCCAGTTATTTTTAGAAACCCAATCACACTCACACCAACTACCAAAAGACAAATCGTACCGGAAAGTGGGGCACCGACAAGAGCAAAGGCTAATTTTTAGCCAAAGAAATCGGCAACTTGATTATGATTAGTAAGTCAGTAGATGCAGGTAAGTGGGATTTGGTTGGAAACTAATGACATAATTAGTCACAGTACTGCCGTTTTTTAAAGAGCCGTTACCCATCGATTTGCATTTTTAGGTTAATGGATTTGGTAGCAAATTTTCCAATTCACAAATACTACTGTTAACTCGACCCGATTGAAATGACAAGTTCAGCAAGTTCAGGACCAGTTCATGTTATATTTTATTTTTGGTTGTGCAGAGTCATTGTTGAGATGTGGCTAAAGTGTTGCAAAATGTTATGTATGTAATTGGTATGCCATGCTGGAAATGATAAAACGATATAACATGATGGATTAAAGTGAATTAAGATAAATAATAAAATTAATTCTTTTATTCCGTAGTTTAAATAAATACAGTTTTAATTAAATAAATTACTCGTTTTCATCCAACACAAAAAAAAATACTGTCATTCCTCTTGCTATTCTGAACCTTTCTCGCCATAAAGTTTGATCAACTTATCTATTGCGTCCGAAACCCAGTCGGACAACTGATTAAACCTAGGATTAGAGCTTCTTCCGTAGCGGTTAGCAATCCTGTCGTAGGTGGAAGGTGAGCCGTAATCCTGCTGAGGCGTTCCATATTCTGTTTGAGGGGATCCGTATTCACTTTGAGGGGCCCCGTATTCACTATGCGGAGCTCCGTATTGGGCCACTGGAGCTCCATAGGCTGGAGTATCATATCCTCCTGATTGTTTTCTGCAAGAATATCACATAATGCAAATAATTAATATTCTGTTACAAATAATTTAGTATTCGTGTTAAATCCAATATTTCATACTTGGAATCATTCTCAATGAAATTGAAAAGGATGAACAGAAAAACGCCTGCCCAAACTGCACCAACCAGCCCAGCAATAATAATTTGTATGATTGGGATCCCTGATATGTTGACACCGGGGTCCAAGTGAGGGTCACATTCTCCACCTATGCAAGCCTGTGAAAAAAGTATGATTAATTAAGTTGGAAACTAGGATTACGGAATAATTAATTATCTGTTGACTTCAAAACAAAAAAGTTTTTACCGGACAAGCTCGTTTAGTTCCAATTGCATCGCTATTTTTGCTTCCCTCCTTTTCCGCCGCCTTTTCCTCCACTTTTAGTTTCTCTTTTTTCCGCTTTTCCTTCTTCGTCTTTGTTGTGGCTTTTTTGGAGTCATCCTGAGACTTCGACTCGACCTCAAAATCTGTATCGATTTCCTTATCTTTTGCTTTCACCTTATCACTTGACAGATATCGCTGTGGATTCACTGTAGTCACAAACTGATGATAAGGATTAATGTGTAGACTACTAACTTGGGTTGGATACAAGGGGAAACCAAAAGAGGCTGGCGTATGCGCGATCAAACTTGGGTTTACGAAATTAAACGGAGTTTGCCTAAAAGTTCTATTTCCATTTGTTGGAACAGCATCTTCCACATTTTTGTCTGGAGCCTTTTGGAGTGTGGCACATTGGACATTTGCCAGGTGAAAGGCTAACAACAGAACAAAGCACACACTCATGGTAGTAAGCCTATTGAAACAAAAGCGTCTTCCGAAAGACGACCCATGTGGGGAATAACATCCATCCATGGTGGGGTTCCTTTGAGAGCCAAGTCAAAAATGCTTTTCTGTGTAAATTAGTTTTACTATTTTAACGGTTACCACATGGGCAAAAGTCACTCATGTTGGGAGACTTCAAGGTGGTCTTCTATGCAGAGCATGATCTGCCCACTCAAAAATTTCCCTTTCTTTGAGACTTGCTGTGACAGGAATCCAAACTGTCAACTTGAGACATGCAATAAAAATTAAACGAACGTTGTAAGCGTTTCGAGAAACGAAGAAAGTGAGAGCGCTTCCATAAAAAAAATTAGATGGATGACTTGGTTTTGCTTGTGCATGGATGGAGAGCAACCGGCAAATGATAATAAAGTGTTGTCGGGTGGCATTTAGTGACAATACGGATTATATGTAATTATAATTTAGCAATTAGCATCTTCCTTTAAAAAAAATGTCTGCGTTATTTACAGGAAAGTGAATCCACGATGATGTCAATGAACTACGTGACCTACATAATATGTTGAAACATGGGCAAGAGTTCAACCAACTAATGATGACTTAAAATGAAACTAATTACATTCTGCCAAAACCTTTACGGCAATTAATATGCTAATTGGTAGTGTATCCGGTGCTGAGTGAAAATGAATATTTCATTTTTTGGCGCTAGTCAAATGAATCATTTTTGAGTTGGTGTTGTTTCCGTGAATGAAGTTACATTTTTATTTCAATGAGGCAGTCATGATTGCTGACTAACAATGAGAATAGAAATTATGCTACACGAGTCTCTCTTAATGACTTTGTTTGAAAATGCCGAATTAATGATTGGTTGATTTATTTAAAATAAATTAACATTGAAAGACAATTTCAGCTTTTCGACTGCTAAACCGTTTCGTTTTATTCAGTAAACTTTATCAATAGCAGTGAGTACGTTTTTTAGAATCCTTGTGTAATTGATGTTATTCAGATCATATCCGAAAAGTCGGTATCCAGACAGTTGACGACGATAGTCATAGCCGGCTTCATCGTAGCTAGAAGGAAAAATTAGTTCATATTATTTTCAGAATTAGGTATGAAATTTTGTATGGAGACAAAAAGTAAACTATAATTTGATCAAACAAACCCAGCTTCCATGTCCTGATTTTCATTCATGAGCTTGAAAACCAATCTGAAAATGTTGGCGATGATGATGGAGCCAATAAGTCCAATTAGAGCTGCGATGATAACAGGAATAACCGGGTAGAGTGCCTTGTGCACGTTTGGACACTGGAGTCCTGTCTCTTGACATTTCTAAAGTCAAAAAATTAAAAAAACATAAAAGACCAATACTGAAAAGAACAAATCTTTTTCTTATTTTTAACGACTTTTGTTTACCCTAGCGGAACTGCTTCCTTTCCCCAAAATCTGTCTCTTCGTGTCGGACTTTTTGCCACCGAAAGAACCGGTAGCTATTCCAGAGCTTTCCACAGCCAGTTGGTCGCCTTCGTCTGTGAAGTCGACAAAATTATCTAGTCCACGGCCATATTTTTCTCCTACCAACACATCCGAGCTGGGAGTTCTGGTTGAACTGAGGGTCTTACAATGCCCCAAATGAAATTCAATTTGAGAAGATAGCAGTAATGATACCAAAATTAGGTTTGTAATTGCCATCTTAAAGTTTGCTAACGATCAATATCCTATCACAGTTAATTGTTTTTTGTAAACTCAGGTCCTTGCTGTGAAGTCAAGTTTAACAGTTATTTTAAAAACTAACTCGGATACCGATTTTGTTGAAGGAAATTGAATATGCAATCAACCAGCTAAATTACTGTGAGCCATGAGAGGGCCTTCCATGAACGGTTTGGTTTAAACAAACTTGACAGAAAAATTATTATGATCTGCCTTTGTTTAAGGGGAAAAGATTATGCTGCTTGTCTAAATGGCATAAAACACTTTTCATTCATAAAAAATAACTGCATTGCAGAAAGTCGCAGATTACGACATAACTCTGTGTCCGCCATTTCATTCATTAAAATGGAAATTAAACTTTTGCGTTTCTCCAACTTCACCAACCACCTTTTTAGACCTTTTCAAAACTTTCTTTAACGCGTAAAATAATTTCGAGAAATGCGATGAAACAGCAGCGACGTTTGCTCGCATGCAAATGAACCTGCATCATAGACTTAACCTGCCTTTTTTAGCTTGAAGTTAGACTTGGAACTAGCTCTCACATACCAGCCGCCGTAGTTTTCATAAATTATCATAATTCAAAAATAAAAATTCATGGTTTAGATAAACTAGGCCGAATGCATATTGTTAGATTATACTCAGCTAGCGGTTTCGGAGTTGCCTCCCAAATAATTTGAAAGCGGTTGAATTGGTGAGTCAGGGTAATTAAAAGAGCCTGTAAATGACTTTCGAAAATGAAATTTCTTCTTTTAGTTACTTTCGTAAATACGTAAACACTCATGATAATTTTATTCCAATTACTCATTTTACTCCAATTACAACTTACAAAAACTGTTTGTCGATTAACTAATAAGTACACATTAATGCATGTGCTTGTATGGCAGAAAAGTTTTAATAACGATTAATAATCGTCGATTATAATGGCCAGCGATTGTATAACATATTTAACTAACTTAATTATCTATATGTACACGAAACATCTCAACTTCAAACCTCATGAACTTTCGTAAACCTATACGAAATCCAGATCCCAATGTTGATACATATCACATTGCCCCCAACCATTCAACAACAACAACTTCTGGATTAGATTATTCTATAAATTTGATACTTGCTATACTCATAACTAACTGCAACAACTCTAATTGTCTAAAAATAGATGTTCTCAAATTTTAACAAACATTTCTGCCTTTCTGCCATTTTCTAATTTTAGCGATTATACACAGAAAATAATCAATTGAATCCTGTAAAAATTTCAATTTGATTCAAGAAAACTTTAATATTAGTATTGCAAATTAGTAGAATGTCAAAAATAGGAAGTACAACGCTCCGCATCAACTTCTCCAAAACTTTTGCTTGATTAAAAATTGATTCCCTTAAAAAGTTTATAACAAACTTTCGTACCAAGTAATATCCTACTGACAATGAGTCAACTTAATTTGGAAACATAATTATATGTTAAGAGTATTTTCAACTGGAGCCAATAATACCTGTGCAGTAATATATTTCATTTCTGTCAAACAAGTACACTAAACTCCTAATTAAATATTTTACAATTAAAGTAAATGAAATATAAAATGTTACAAGTTGATTTACAAGTTCATCCTGTGGCAAAGTTTCTTGAAGCGTCAAATCTAATTTGAGTTTTCGTTTATAACAATACCCACTCCAAATCTACATAGATTACAACTATACCTATATACAATATAATTTTTTATTGCAATCACACCATTTTAGAAAGATTAAAGTTTAATTAGTAATTAGTTTTAGAGCTCAATATTACATTCATTCAGGTATTGATTCTGAAAATGAGAAGTTGATTTGGTTTGATACTGTTTTATAGTCCATTTGGTCAAGCGTATTGAATGAATTGTCTTCACTTCAGTAAAAATCAATTTTCTTCAATTCTTCCAGGTCAACATTTTTCACAGTTTTTCCAGTCAGTCAGGAAAGGAAAGAGACTTGTTACTCGTAAAAATGGAAATAAATCTCAGTATCTTTACAATACACACATGTGCCCGTATCGTTTTTCCCCCATTCCACATCTCATGATGAGGAGAAGGTTATGTCATTCACTTCCACTATCTTGCTTTGTAAATACACGCTAATTTACTATCAGTAAATTAATTACGTGGACATGAATAATATTTTGAAAAATTTCATAATTCCAAAAATAATGAGTACATAAACGGAAGTTTGTGTTAACCACAAACAAGATTTCATATAAATATATTTTTCTCAATTTGCTCCTTCATTTCTACTTATTCTATTTAAATCATTCATCAACACATCTAAAGATCTCCTTGATCATATTCATCATCTCCTTCGCCATCATCTTCATGAGCGCTGGCTTCCGACATCATGGTCACATCTTCGGATTGATCAGTGGGTGGCAGGGCTTTCAGACTTGCACAGTCATCCATGTGCTCACATTCACATTCATCTGATGAGCAGGAGCTGGATGATGAAGAATATTCAGTTCCACTGCAAAACAAGGAAATATAAAGTTTATTTCTAGTTCTGATAAAAAGCTGATTGATTATTGGTTAGTCTTGAAAAATCTGTACCTTTGTCGATCATCAATCTGCTTTGATTTGTGTACGAGTGACATCCAGTTTACTGCATGAGGGGCAGAGCCGAACGGAAATGAAGTTGGCCCTGCCA
>JAQIWX010000343.1:0-18898 GCA_034696785.1 Lepidocyrtus cyaneus | reverse complement strand
TGCTCGGGTTGCTGCTGCCCTGTTGTTTTTGTTATGTTGCCGATTTTGATACACGTTTTCCCAAGCTTCCTCCGTTAGCTCAGTGGTCAGAGCGTCGGATTGTAGTGTAGTTTAATATACAATATACTAACTTATACTTACTTACTTATATACTTACTAACTTACTTATACTTACTAATATACTTACTAATTTAAATAGAATAAGTTGCTTTCAGTAGAGTAGAGCGCTAGTTCGAGTCCGACTCGGAGGGAGCAAATTTTTGCATTTTTCTTTTGCCGAGAACAAGGCAACCAAAGCATTTTTGAAAAACTGCAAACTGCAGACGCCTCATGCTTGATTGCATGATTATTATTTGCTAATTTGCATAAAGATTTAACGATTAATAAATGACAAGTTGATGTTGATGATGATGATGAGAGCATCAATTTTACTTCAGATCTTTAAAATCAAACTTAGGTACCTGTTTCTAATATTTGAAAACGTAATGAATGAAGTGATTCATGCAACGCAACAGTATCCGCCCATTTTTGCGATGAAAAGTCATTTCCCCAGGCTTTGATTGAAGTCCACACTTATGCAAAAACAATCAGCGCCTAAATCCCGATAAGCCGATCTTAATATCAGGATTTTCCAATTCTTTATCTCTTTTATGTATTCCTCCTCCAAATTCAAATTAATCATTCCATATCTTTTTATTTCAATGCCATGCCGCCAATCAACCTTTCACTTAATTTATATGTCATGCCAATCCTCAATCAACCCGTTTTTATTTTTACTCACAGCCAGCCCTATCAGGAAATGTACAGTGGCGATTAACAGGGTCAAAATGAAGGGGCTCCGAACACTCGAAAGCGTATCCCCTCCCCTCCCGACAAATAACGAACTTGGTGCAGTCCCCGGGAAAAGGGTAGTTGGAGTGGAGTTCGGCCGACCGACGCAATCAAAAATGTCCGGGTCCATGGTTGATGGTGTCGGACTATCTTCCGTTGTCGTGGGTGGGGGCTGGCTCAGAGGGTCCAGATCGATATAATAGATCTCATCCTGATATCTCACCCCTCCAGTAAAACCGCCAAACGTGTAAATCCTGTTTAGCTTTTCGACGTAGACACTTCCGGCCTCCTTCATGGGAACGTAGCCCTCCACGGGAATGACGGCAACGCTTTCCGTTTCCGGATCAAACTGGACCAAACTCTGAGAGGTGTCCCCACTAATTTCCCCAATCAAATAGGCATATTTTTTACCATCATAAATGGCTCCATAGTTGGATGTCCGAATGGGAACTTGGAGGGATAGCATTTCCACCGTATTGCTGGATCTGAAGTACTTTTGGACCGTTCCATCCTGGAATACATAGGCCGCATCCTTCCCTCCACCCAAATGGCAGCCGGGTAAAAAGCCATTCCCTCCAATCCGCCAATTTCTTCAGACTCCAGAGTGTTCAGATTGAGACTGGTGATGGCCCTGGGCTTTTTTATTCCACCGAATAATATCGCAGTGTCCATGTCTGGGAGGATTGTCCCGGCGTAGTAGTTGTCCTCTTGGAATGTGGACACGTTGGCGAAGCTACGGAGGTCTGGGAAATACTGGTGGATCTCCCGTCCCCCAGTTCCGGTCAAGTAGAATATGTTCCGGAACTTATTCATGACGGCGCTACCTCCATAGCCGACGTGAGGCAGTTGGCCGACGACTTCGGTGGTGTCAGCGCTGATGCTATATTTTATTACGTCAGCGATAGCGATAATAAAACCGCCGTCCCCTCCAAATAGGTAAATGGAGTCGTCATTATCGTATAGAATGGCGAAGCCAAATCGACCGCTTGGCAGTGTCCCCGAACACTTGACAGCAGTCAAATTTTGGGCTTCGATGATGATGGAACAGTATGACAGGAAGTATAGGGCTGTCACAATGGCAACCGCAGGTCTGAATGACTCCATCCTAATTTTTTTTTTGGAAGCCAAGTAAAACGTACGCAGTTAAAAAAGTTAAGCGGATAGCAACCAAATTTAATAGACTGAACTGTTGTTGACTGTTGTTCCTACTTGCTCAACTAATTTTTTTTATAACAGTGAAGTACTTCAGTAAAACCATCATATCATCAGAATTATCATCAGAAATATATTGACATTGAATCGGATTCAAATTGAGTGATATGTCGTCATTTCCTTCAATTGCATGCAACGCAACACCTTTATCATCGCTATTTATATCTTATCATCATCAGCATTCGGTTATCTTTCGATTGATTTGGTACATATGCACCATAAGTACAAAAATTACTAATTGCATCATCACTATCACATCAGGAGTGATTAAATTAATGACGATGACTAACTAAAACCTGGGGCACTGTGAAAAAGACGGAAGCTTTTGGCTTTGACATCCAGTGCACCAAACGGAGGGAGACAAAGGAAAAAAATGCTCAAATGAGGTCCTCATTTACTTTGTTCGTTCTAGTAACCCTCACATATATTTCTCCCATAATGCCAACCTATGCATGGAATTCCAAAAAGCAAAATAATTTTTCTACAACGCGCATCGTCCGGTCCGTCCGTCCCGTCGAGCAATGCAATATGCAATGCAATGGATCGCTGTCGTGTAAAACCAAAGTCCAACTTGTCGAACAAAGGAAGGAAGTCAATGCAGGACGGGACAGGAGGAGATCGAGATGAGGGAGAGGCAGTGATTTTTCACTTGCTTGCCAGTGCAAGCAAGATAGGGAAAAGTGGAGATTCCTATCCATTCCATATATATCCAAAACTCCCATTCCGCCTTTCCCATCCGGGTTGAGAGGTGTGAACAGTACTTTTAATACGGAGCAGTATAAGATAGAGAAGCGGAGGCAGGCTTTGCTTTTTTGTTGTAAAAGTTGAAGAAAGGAAAGGGTGGAGGGAGGATTTGAAAAACCACCATAAAAATATACAGGGCAGTATACCCCATCAACGTATTTTCCATCCTCCGCGCATCCGACTCAGCACAGCAAGGATAGGGAAAACCTGGGCCAAAGTGAGACCATGCCGTGGAGGAGGAGTGGAGGTGGTGGAGGTGGTGGTGGAGTGAATTTTCTAGAATCGTAAAAAAGCTGTGACTTGGTTTTGGTTCATTCTTCTTCGGTCTTTTGTTCGTGATCAACGGTCATCGCTCGCTCGCTCTGGTCTTCAGTCTCCATTTTTACTTTTTGAGAAGTAAAACTAACAAACAAGGTAAGGGAGTAGAGTTAATTAATTATGTAATTAATAAAAATTAATTGGTGGATGGTTTAAGGAAGGTTTAAGAGTTTTAATAAGGTGGCAACGTGGGTCGTTCTCGTGTCTCGTGGAAAATAGTTGTTCTGAAAATTAATTCTAACGCTCTCCATTTATTTTATTTCTTTCGCAGGTTGAGTGTGTGTGTGGCGTCAGGAGGTCAGGTCAGCCAGTCCAGTCAGTGGGTCAAAGTTCAGTCATTTCTCTCGGGTTGGGGATTGGATTTTGGATTGATCGAATTTGTGATTTGTTGAAAAGTGAAACGGGGTGGAAGAGGGTTGCTTAAGTGCGGAAAGGAGCTATTAATAAAAAAGGTAAGGTAAGGTTGATTGATGATTTAATTGTTCAATGAATTATAAAATAAAAATTAGTTTAATGCTCGCGCTCACATCAATCTAAACACTAAATGTGAAATGCCGCCCTTATTTCCGACGAGGCGAGACGAGGGACATGGCATGGGAGTAGTGGTGCAGTCGTTGATTGTTGATTGTTGAATTTTCGCTGCGGTCTGCGGAGAGGATTAAGTGTTTTTTTTTGTAGTTGTTAATTAATTAAAAGTAGTTATCTGTACCCTTGCCGTTAGCCGTTTGCCAGCAGTACTACAACTAACTTTTAATTAAAAATTACTCAGTAATGTTTCTCATTTGCTGTTTGTTACTTTTAATTGTTTAACAGGCAGGAAGTCTCGTCGGAAGTCAGAAGTCTCTCTCTGGAGACTTCGGATTGGATTGCAGAGTGAAGTCAAGTCCATCAGGGTTGTCAGGGGCCAGTGATCAGTCGTCAGTCAGTCATCAGTGGGAGGAAAGGAATTTATTGGGATCCAGATTGTGGGTAGGTTTATTTAAGTTTTTGGAAGAGGTGCACCACCGTAAATTTATTTAATTAGTTGTACCGTTAGCTTATTTATCCTAATTCTAATTCGTTTATTTGTTCCCAGGTTGGGTTGAGCATTTCACAGTTTGCTTGTTAGAAAATCGGATCGGGAGTCATCATCATGGCTGAGGCAAATCCAAGTGCTGCTGTCAAGATCGCGTGGGTGAAATTGGGCAAGGTCTGGTGGCCGGGGTATTTGGTGAATGAAGGTTTGTAGTTTGTAATTAATTATGTAGTTGACTGTGTTTGTCCACTTTATTAATTGGAATTTATTTTATTTGCTGACTCGAGTGAAAATTATGAAGTTTTATTTATTTAATGATTTTATTGTGTGTAATTATAATTATACTTAAACATTGATTTTTTTTTGCTCACAGCTGACTACACGGATCCAATCAAGTATGAAGTTAGTCGTATGCTGGCGAAATCGAAGAAGGGCGGCGCAGCAAGTGGGCCGCTTTATGCCGTCAAGTTCTTCAACGAAGATAACTTGTAAGTGTTTTAATTGTCAATTGTATGTATCAGCTAATGTCTTAATGCGCGGACTCGTTTATCCGTAGACTTAAGCAAAATTAAATTAAATAGACACATAATTAATTTATTGCCTTGCCTTGTAATTTGATAATTGTTAATTAGTTAAATTGATTGTCTATTTGTTTTTTAACTTTCAGCGAGGTTGCCCGGAACGCTAACAATAAAATCTTCTTTGATGTGGATGAAGAGAAGCGGGACGAGTTGGTCAAGAAGGGTATTGGTAAGTTGTTATCGTTATTATATTAGCTTTTAGTATTTAATTATATCGAAACTAAAACTATTTAGGTTGTAAGAATATCGACCGGCGCTGACGATTTAAAACTTTAAAAAAATAATGTTCATTTTTTATTTTTTAGCTGGACTGAAGAGCCCTGCAATGGCATTGCCCCTTGCCAAATTCAAGACGGACGTGTTGGAGGCGGAGCGGATTGTCAACCCCTCCGGTGATCTGACCAATTTGATGAGGCTTTTGGACGGACAAGAGAAGAAGCCTGCTGCTGCTAGGGCTGTTGCTATGCGCATTCCGCCGCCATTGCCCATAGATGCGGCCAAGAAGTATCACTGTGGAAACTGCCCGTACACGACTGACCGCGTGAATGTGATCGCTGCTCATATCAAGTACTGCAAGGCAGCCACTGGGGGATCAACTCTGGTGTTGGTCAACAGGCAAGCGCCATCAGGGCCTCCGGCAGCACCACAAGCACAGAATGCGGCGGCTTCAACTTCAACAGCAAAACCGTCAGCGTCAACTGGATCAGCTCCTGCTGCTGCTGGGAAGAAGGTCAGCGCTCCGGTAGTCCCGGCAGCATCTGTCGTCGCTTCAAAATCCGAGGCTGCTGCTCCGACTGTCGTCGCTCGGAACAACAGACGGGGAGCTACTGGAGGAAGGAAGGTTAAGCAACAGGCTGCTCCGACTACTAAGGGCAAGGTCGCCCCGAAGAAACGGGGAGGTGCTGGAGCAAAGAAGGATAAGCAACAGCCGGAGAAGAAGGCTCGGCAGGAGTGATTGGAATGGAAGAGAAGAGACTCATCCAGATTATGTATTGATAGCGTTCAAAAAGTATGTAGCACTTTAAATCCGCATTTTTGGAGCCACCCACCCACTTTTCACACATGTGTCCTTCATGAAAATCCTTTTTTTTTCAATCATCCCATTTTTATGATAGTCAATTCATTTAAAAAAAAACTTTTATTTAATTTTAAATTACTTTTAATAAACCACATTTGTAGTTTAATTTGAAACAAAAAGAATTTTAATACATAGTTGTATGTAATTTTAAACCACTTTTATTAAATTTAAAAATTCTGTCCAGTCCTGATTGAAGAAGTGTGACAATAATATATCTTGCTTTGGCTTTGACCCAACTGCCCACCCCCCTCCCGTCACACACTTCGTACATAACGCCAAAGACTACAACCAACCACCCTCCCACCCACCTTCTCAAGGTGTTACATACTTTTTGAACAACAAAAGTGATTGAGTTTTGATTAGATGGAGAGCTCCAGCCATTATTCCAACCTGAAAAACAAAAACTATAAGTTTATTAAAAAGATAACAATAATTATATTATAACTCAAACCTATATCCATTGAGTAGCATTACATACATGTAACAACAGTATGATTTATAAAAAAAAAACAATTTTAAATATGCCAGCATATTTTAAAAATAAAATCCTACGTTCCTTTTAATAAACTTAATCAAACAAAGTTGTAAGAAGGTATATGTATACTTATTTCCGACTACCGTTAAGTTTAAGTCCACCCCATTTACTATTTACTCACAACCAGCCTTATCACATCAGGGAATGTACAATGTCGATTAACCGGGTCCAAATGAAGGGGCTCTGAACACTCAAAAGCGTATCCCCTCCCCTCCCGACAAATAACGAACTTGGTGCAGTCGCAGTCCCCGGGAAAAGGGTAGTTGGAATTTGGCCGACCAACGCAATCAAATATGTCCGGGTCCATGGTTGAGGGTATCAGGGTCGTCGTGGATGGGGGCTGGTTCAGTGGGTCCAAGTCGATACAATAAATCTCATCCCGATACCGATAGCCTACCTCCCCGCTCCGCCCCCCAAAAAGGTGGAAATCCTAGTTAGCTTCTTGATGTAGGCAGCGCTGGCGAAGGACAGGGGACGTAGTCCTCCACGGGGATAAATGCAAAATCTGCCATCATGCCGATCATGGACGCCTCCATAGTTGCTCCTGGCGCAAATGGGGAGGTGGAGGGATAACACTTCGGAGCTGTTGCTGTTCCTGGACTACTTTTGGACAGTCCCATCCTGGAATACGTAGGCGGCCTCCTGTTCCTCCACCCATGACGCAGCCGGATAGGAAGCCTCCTTGGGCAAGCCAGCAACGGTGTCTTCATACTCCAGCGTGTTGAGGTTCAAGCTCGTGATGCTGGTGTGGGGGGAAGGGGATCCGCCAAACAGCAAGAGAGTGTCCATGTCCGCCCTCACCGTTCCAAAACTGAACTTGACCTCTGCAAAGCTGGGCATGTTGAGGAAGGTGCGGAGCTCCGGAAGATATTGGTAGATGGCGCCCTCGGCGGTTCCGGATAGGTAGAACATGTTTCGGAACTTGTTCATCACGGTACTCCCTCCAAAGATGGGAGATGGGCAACAACAACAACGGGTTGGACTTTGTCCTCGCTGATGGAGTAGGTTACTACGTCACCTAGATAGACGTTCCCGTCGTATCCTCCGAACAGGTAGATTGTGTCGTCCTCATCGTACAAAAGGGAGAAACGGGCTCTTCCGGTGGGGAGTGCTGCGGTGCACTTGACTGCGCTCAGATTTTGGGCGAGAATGGAACAGGAGGAGAGCAAGATTAGGGCCGCCACTAGGGCAACTCCATGCATGACTTCCATGGATAGGCCAAAATGATGACAAGCTTGGTATAGTTTGTGGCCCCGCTAATAAAAATCTTGTGTAGTTAGCATTTATTGTCGTACATTTAACTAAAAGACAATGAAATAAATTTAATTTGACTGAGTAATACTACAATGACTGTTGCTATTGCTTCCAATCGTCATTTTATTTTTATGGCTTATATTCATCCGGTTTTGTTTTTCTTGCCACTCATTCAATTAGAAACCGAGGGATTAAATTCGGATATGCTAAACAGGGCTTCCGCCCCTAATTAAATTCATTGTCAGTTTTATTTTTTTTAATTGAAGCGTGAGAAAATGAAATCCAAAAAACAAATGCAGGGTCACTGTTTCGTACCTTAATTACAGGTAATTAAATTATTAAAGCATCAAAGATGAATGGATGACTGAATCACTTTATTTCCAAACAACAATAGTAATTGTTGTAATCGTAAGCTCGTAAAAAATAAAAGACTTTACAAAAAAAAAAGATTTCAATTAAGTAAACACTTTTGTATTTCCCCTTTTTAGCTTTTTCAATTCCAAATCAAATCCAAATTCAAGCCGAATGCTTTTCATGTCATGAAAATTATGTTGCATTTTTGCCTTTGTTGCAAATCTCAATATTCTCAATAGCAATAGCAAGCCTGCCTGGCATGAGCTTCATAAGCTCCCATCTCTCAAGCATGCAGTTCATTTGTTTCACCTTGCCCCAAAACTGCCTCCGATCTGGACTGGGTGAAGCTGATGCTTTGGCGGATTGTTCAACTCGGCCTGGACTCAAGTCAGATTCAACATTGGCAAGTCCATCCAATACACCAAGCATAGAGCTATAGTGCTTATCGGTATATTATGGAACGGCTGTTAAATGCCTAATTTCATTTTTTTTGTAAACAAAACCAAAAAAAAATTAATTAATTAAATAAAATCTGTGTCGTCATAAGTGGACGAGAGGGAAAGCATAATTAAAACTAGTCCTTCGTTAATAAAAACGATCAAAAATTAAAATGATGACTTCGCCAACATCAAAAGTCCAACCCGCTCGTGTTGAAGCGTCCGAAGCCGGAGGTGGAGGGGGGCCTTCGAAATCTGTGGCTGTGACAGTAAAACAAATTGATATTAGACCTGCTTTTATCCCGCAAAGTATGAAGTCGCCCTTGGTGGCACTCCTGGATGGGATGAACTGTTGGCTGGAAATGGAGGGGTTGTCGGGTGTGGCGGCAATGGCCTTTTGCAATGCCAAGGATGGGACGGAGATCCACGCGAAGGTTTATGAGGAGGCCGTGGCGATCATCTTGTGGCATGCTTTCAAGCTGGGTCGGGCGGAGCTGGAGAAGTTTCAGTCGCTCAAGGTCATCGCAAGGATTGGCGCTGGGGTGGATAACATCGATATCAAGGTCAGCTGTTGTTGTAGCTAATTATTAAAGATAAAGATTATTTGATTGGTGGATAAATAACGTTTGAGGATCATATGTTTTGGATTTTGGAATGATGTGGGTGGCGGGTTTAATTAATTTGGGAAATTTTGTTTTTGTTTGTTTTTGTTTGGGATTTTTGTTTGCAGGCTGCCGGAGAGCTTGGGATAGCGGTTTCCAACATCACCGGTCCGGAAGTGGAGGACATGGCGGACTCGACGCTGTCCCTGATCTTGAACCTGTACCGGAGGTGCTACTGGCTTGCCAATTTGATGAACAGTCATGGCAGTCGTACAACGTTTGGCTTGGTAATTAATTAATATATAGCTTTTCAGACTAATCAGTCAATTAAACATTTTGTGGAGCCATTTTTAGCATTTTATTTTAGCAGGGATAGTTTTTGTTGATTATTGATTATAATTAAAATTATCTTTCTTTTTTTTATTTTATTTCGGTAGGTTCAAGGTGCTACGACCGGGATGGCCAGGATCCGAGGTGAAACGCTGGGGATAGTGGGCTTGGGTCGTGTGGGCACTGCAGTGGCACTTCGCGCCCAGGCGCTCGGCTTCCATGTGATCTTCTACGATCCTTACCTTCGGGACGGGATTGAGCACAGCCTCGGCCTGTACCGTTGCCACACGTTCCAGTTCCTCCTCTACAAAGCGGACTGCATCTCCCTCCACTGCTCCCTCAATGATAAGAACCTTCATCTTCTGGATGAGCAGGCGTTTAGGCTGATGCGGAAGGGAGCTTATCTTGTCAATACGGCACATCAGGAGTTGGTCGACGAGATGGCCCTCGGCTTGGCCCTCTGCCAGGGTAAAGTTGGAGGGGCGGCTTTGGACGTGCGGAAGCTAGAGTTTGAGAACCTCCCGGATCCGTTGAAGCTCGCACCCAACCTCATCTGCACACCGCACTCCGCCCAGTACTCCGACTCCACTTCTGCTGAGCTGAGGAGGATGGCCGCGGAGGAAGTGAGGAGGGCCATCGTGGACAAAAAGAATATGCCGGACTGTCTGTCCAGCTGCGTGAATCGGCACTTCTTGAAGAAAACGGTTGAGCGCTCGCCCGCCGCTGATCCTGGAGCTCAGGTCGCTGCCCCTACAGCAGCAGCAGCAGCAGGAGGTATATTACAAAGCAATCCCATCAACACAAACGATCAATTCATCTATGAATTTTTTAAGACATTTTATTTCTAAACTTGCATGATTTGGTTTTATATTTCCAGCTTCCGCTGCCGGCACATCTGCTTCCAGCCCACCTCCTGCCAGGACATCTGCCGCCGGTGCATCTGTCTCCAGCCCATCTTCTGCCAGCGCACCTTCTGCCAGGACAGTTGGGCGGTTGTCCGCTGATCCTGGAGTTGGAGCCGCTTCTAAGCCCATAGCAGGTAAGTACAATACAAGCATTCATAAATTCCAACTAAATTCGAAATCCCATTATCACATATGATCAATTCAACTAGTTTTTTTTTCTTAAATATTCTACTTTATAAACGTGAATGATTTGGTTTAATATTTCCAGCTTCCGCTGCCGCCAGGGCATCTGCTTCCAAAGCCTCCGCTGCCAGCGCTTCTATCCCCAGCGCATCTGTCTCCAGCGCATCTTTTATCAGGGCACCTGCTGCACGCAAATCTACTTACGGCTTACCAAAAAAATGAAACACGTTATGTTTCCTTGTTAACTTTAATTAATCAAAATTGGTTGTCTTTATTCAGCAAATAAATATGGAACTTTGACTTTGTCAATAAATAAATGTACACACACACGGAAGGAAGTTTTAAACATAATGCTTTTTTGTTGTTTAATTCTCGGATTATTTAAAATTGGTTAAGGATTTGGCATTTAATTTAATAATTTTTTGGGAAATTTGGGATTTTCTGGTTGCATGAGAGGTACGATATAGGCAGTTTATGAACAAAAGTTGGAGGAAGGTCACCCAGTACATATGCAGACGTAGGTCATCTTACCAATCTGTTAAATATTTAATGCAAAGTGCATAGTGCATAGTGTTTAAGCAGTATCAATAATGGAGGAGCGCCTCAGCAATTGATTATAATGAAGAAGGAGGTGGAGGAGGAGTTCCTCCAGTAGTATATATTTGTATATCGATGAAGAAATGATCAAGGACTCTATTTGGTTGGATACTGGGGTAATGTGAACCTCTAAATTTGAATAGGCATTTTATTTTTAAGCACATTAAATGAACAAAGGATATTTAACGATTTACTACTTACTGAGCTTAGGCGTAGTTAGACGGATTGTGTAAATCTCGTAATTAATTTCATATCACAAATTATAGTACTGCATGGCGGCGGCGGCGGCCGACTAGTAAAAAGGAATCAATTCAATTCTTGCAACCAATTGACGTCAACCCAATCTCACCCACCCGCATTCTTCAACGGCATCCGCATCCGTTAAAAGGAGATATGACAAGCGGGAGGAATGAGGATGTGCGTAAGCAATAATTTGACGCTGGCAAGCACCACTCCACCAACCTGATTCTATTCCGATTCCATCTCCCTCCCTCCCAACTCAGCCACAGTTCTCTAGAATAGTTCATGTGAGTAAGTCATGTCCATCGACTTTATTTAGTCTTCAACGATGGACCGGATACGCAATTTTCTCCGATTCCTCCTGGCGTACAGGCTCCTCTGCCTGATGCTGGACCTAGTGGAGTCCGCTACCACCTCCACCACCACCCCGGCCCCCACCCCAGGGGGACTAAGGCATGGCTCACTCTGGCTCAGCGATGACGAGGTAATAAAAAAAATACCGTTTTTATTGATTAAAAAAAATCATTCCATCAAGTTTTGATTTTTTGTTTCAATGTTCGATTTTAATTTTAATTGCAGACAGGCCAGTATCGGGCGGAGGCCTTGTGCAGACACATGAATGGCCGGATTGTCACCATGGTCAACGACATGGAAATCAGGGAGGTCCGCGCTGCCTTGTCAAAGCACGCTGAAAAACTGAACCGGAAAGGTAACCACAACCACCTCCAAAAAAAATCCCTCCCAATTTTAATGATTGTCCGAAAATTGATGTCTAATTTTTGATTCTTTTTCCAGCGATATTTTGGGTGGGAGCCTCCCACAACAGGACGCGGAGGGACAGGGTGGGGACGGGGAACAAGGGCACCTTCTGGTGGAACCACCCCAACTACACCGACGTTGATGCCCAGGTTTTTCGAACGGCGGAGGACAGATCCTTCCCATGCACCATTTCCGACCCCGGTGGCTACGTAGTCTTCATCGGCTTTAGGAACTTCCATATCTGTCCGGCCTATGAGAAGGAGGGCCATCGCTACATTTGCCGGATAGCAAAATAAATAAATTAATTAAAAAATAATTCATAAGTTTCCGAATGACGTACGTATCTCATATCTAAGTTATTATAATATATATATTTAATTTTAATGACATGCTTGTTAGCTAACCATACCTTTTCCCGTTGTTGTGATAAATGTATTAATTGTTCTTGGGAGTCATAAATAAAATGCTCGTCATTGGGTGGTAAATCAATTAACTTGATGGTTGGAATGCAACGAAAAAAAAAAACTAATAATAAAAGCTGTTGAAAGAATTTTTTTTATGCATCGCGAATAATCCTTAAATGATAATATGACGCAAAAAAAAAACAATAGCCATAGCCATTGACTATTTGTATAATTGTCAATTTAAAACATGCACAGCGAAAAAAGCGCATACATTATTTTTTCACCTTTGATGAAGCTTTCCAGCGTCGAGTTGACATCCACTTTTTTCTGTGATGATGATGATTGCTATTGATTAATGACTTAATATAATTATTATGCAGCTCATTTTTTTGACAGGATGTGTAATTGGTCTACCTCCAGATTTCATCTGTTCAGTTATAGTTTAACCATTAAATGATGATATTAGCAGATTTATGTATAAAAAAAATTGTAGTGGAGTTGGCAGTTGGGTGTGGGGTTGTTGGGTGAGTAGATAGTGTGGGGAATGGGGTGTTGGGCGTGTGAGATTGGACATGTGGGGGTGTGGGTGTGTTTTTTAAAATCCCTTCTAATAAAATTTAAAGACATTTGTAAGACGTTTTCTTGAAAAAAAAACACAACAATCCAAAAAATGATTATATATCCGGAAGAGGTGATGTTGATTGATACTGATATTAATTTGGTTTAGTTCAGCCAAATTTTGACAAAAAAAAAATATATTATTATTACAAAAAACAAAGATATGTATATTTTTAACCACCTTAATCTTTTTTAAAGCACTTCACTTTTTACTTCATATTCTGATACTTTTCTTCGTACATCTTTTGTAATCAATTTTATCATGCAATATTCTAAATGTAAAAACATTAAGTCAGGAAGGAGTACGAGAATATTATGTAACTTGACGAAGAAATTTAATTTTCCTCGCCAGATCAAGTATCCCTTTTCTTAGCCTCATTAGGTATATATGTTTGATATTCATGGCTTGCCCAAGTGGAGGAGTTGGATTTTTTTTACTACTTTTACATAATAAAAGCATTCTCATTTAATGCTTCTCCCGTTATCCAATAGAAGGAGTGGAGAAAGCTGGAGAAAAAACACCTTTCATTTTCAAGATTAAAAAAAAAACAATTTAAAGCATGTCATATTATCCGTCTTTTTAATTCCAGAATATATTTAAACAGCCAAGCCAAGATGGTATGCAAATATGACGGGCATGAATGATCCTTTCTGTTTGGGAGACTTACATCGTTACATCCTTAAAATAAGAACAGCCCAGTCGAACATGTTGGGATGGAAGCAGAAAACTGCTGAACATTGCAAAACTATTTGACTTGTATACTTCAGGAGAAAGTTTTTTTAAGGAAAGGGTCGGGTGAGGTTACGTGAAGGAATGATTGGAATCTCATTGGCTTTCACTTTATATCTGATCCTGCCTATTCTTCCGAGACATTCTATAATTATTCTCCTGTTGTGTATTTTTAAAGGTTAGTTAGTAATACATTCAATCAACCCGAAAATCTTCTCGCGAAGAAAAGTGGCTTTTGTAGGGATGGGATGTGGATTGGATGCGCTTGGTAGTGTGCAACGAACCGGAAATGGACAGGGTTAAAAATAATGTCCGTGTCTTCTAGCAAAAATAAATTGTAAGTTGCAATGAATTGGTGATCATTTTCGACATACCTCTGCAAAATTATCAAATAGCTGCAAATACAGAAAAAAAGCATTTTGGTGAATAATTATGAATAATCCATGGAGGCATGTCATTCCATCCCTCCATGGATGGCTCAATTTTGGAGAAAGTAAACGGGAATCTCTCTGAAATAGTTTTTTTCTCTGGAACATATTTAGTAGACTGGCCAGCTTAAAAAAGATTTTGTTTTATTAAGAAGGAGAAAGTAAGTGTTAGGCTGCTAATGAGTCTTTATATAGGTGGGTATGTCTGTTTGGGGGGGGGGTTGGTGAAGCTAGCTTCCAACTTTTGTTTAAGCATCCTGCCTTGTAGGTCAAACCGACTCCTCCTCCCCACCACCACCAAATCATTACAAGGGGTTGAGCTTCAGGTCTCATGTCACCCTCTCTCCTCTTCTAAATTTTAGTTAACTTTCACTGGTGACCCAAACAGGCACACCTCTATAAAGACTGATTAACAGCCTAAAATTAACTTTCTCCTTTCTAACAAAAAACTTTCTTTTTTAAGGTGGCCAGACAGTCCAATAAATATATTCCAGGAAAAAAATCTCTTCCAAAGAGATTCATATTTGCTTTCTCCTAAATTCATGGGCGATCCATTCATGGAGTGATGGAATAACATATCATGTTCTCCTCCTCATCCTCATTCTCCATAAAAAAAAGTATCGAGAAGAACTGCGGACAGCACAGTACAAAACAAGTTGCTGCACACGACATTGCAACATTATTATCTCCGAAAAATCCTCCTTCCTCCTTTTTCCCATTGCTTCCTCCGATGATAATTATTCACAATCATCAAACTTTATTTCATTGCGAGAAAGAACTAAACAACAAAGATCAGAGGAAACGCCCCTATTTAACCGGAGAAGAAAAAACAAAAACCGGAAAGCAACTACATTAAAAGAGAAATTGGTTTCGCATATGCCCACAAAGCGAAAGTAGTAGTTCCTTTTATGTGGATGATTATTAATAATAATAATTTGTTATAGACTATTTTTTGTCAGGCAGACAGACACAAACCTGGGGAAAGTTGTAGCGGGAAAATGACAATTTTTCCAGCTCATAATATATGGACGTCATGTGCTTTCTCCTTTCGTCATATATATGTACTATGAACGGAAGGACGATATTCTCTCCCGGTTTTAGTCTGTGACGGTTCCTGGTGTGGAATGTGCGATGATGTGGGATGAGGAGATACGATACGGTATTATCCTGTTAGGAAAACCCAGCACTACCACCGCCACCCAGAAATACATATGGCGGTGGTGAAAGTGATTTTCTTAATCCTGCTCATCTTGTTTGCCTCGTGTGTACCATATTATGTAAATGGATTTTTTTTTCGGAATAGGGCCATGCAGGTTGGTAATAAAGTTTCTCTTTTTTCCCGGCTCACCTTATACCCCAGTTTTTTTTTTGCATGGGTCAAATTTGCATCATATCTGGGATGGGGCCACAACTCAATGAAATCCTGGAAGACAGTCCACAACCCTTCTTCTGTATTTCCACCAAAAAACGTTCCACCAACTCCACAAACCCGGTCCACACATGATAGTTTTCTCCGAATGATTATTTTCCTGTTATGCTCAAAGCTATTTTAATTTTTTTTGCAGAGGTATATGGAACATCGTCATTATGAAATTGCAAATTCAAAAATTATTTTTGCAAGAGGACACGGACAGTGGATTTGCACCCTTAAGCGTTAGTCAGTCAGTACATTATCCCATTATCATTTCATCTTTTAGCATTTGCAACGCAACACACAGTCACCGTCACCAATCACCATTCACCATAATATCCATATCAGTTTATATCTGTCATCATTATTGACGCAATTCAATTCAAGTGGATTGAACATTGCCACTATTCAACAAAACATAATCAAATCAATTACCTACTCACATTGAAATAAATTTTATCGCCAGTTTGTACATGTCAGTTTGTCCAGCTTGTTGATTTTTTATCGATTACATTCAACATTCCAGGTCCCATCCCAAATATGTGTATTGATGATGATGAGTCAAGCGGTGGGGTTGATATCCAAAATTTATATCAATTTCATTTTTTTTTTGATATGCTGACAACAAACTGATTTGATGATTGATCAGTCAACTCACAATCAGTGTCAACTGTCCAGAAATAGATTCCCATTAACGACCTATAGTAGTAAATTTATTTCATCAATAATTATTATACTTATCCTATTCCCGCCCACCAAACTCAACAACAACTGAAGTGGTGAGAGATGTTGACCATTGCCCTAGAAGAACGAAAACGGTTACATCATTTAAATCGCGTTCTTTTATCTGCATATGCTGCTGCTGCTTTGTTCCTGCAAATATATAAATGTCACGCAAGTCACGCATCCCTCAGCATTACCGTTCAATAGTTAGTCATAGTTTGTTTGCCATTTATTCACTTTTTTTTTGTAAAAAAAATCAAGCTTGTTCTTCCATTAAAATCATGGATTTTCTTCACAAAATGATTTCCTTTCTGGTTTTGACTGTGGCGTTGGTTGCGTCAGTCTGTAGTGGGCAGGAAGACGAGGTTTGCAGAAGGCACTTGGAGCTCACCCCTGTCCACAACTTTTCCGTAGACAAGGTAATTTAATTTGCCAAAAATTGTTTTAAACTGATTAATTATGGCTGCCAAATTTGGATAGAAATATGTCGGTATGATGATGACATTCTCTTCCTCTTCGATTCAGATTTTGGGGGAATGGGTTGGTTGGAAGCTTTTCGCGGGTCTGAGGCAGGACGCCCTCCCACCTCCATATCGCTGTTTGGAGTCCAACATTACGAGAAATAGGGAGGGGCCCTTTGCACTGGCCTTTACTGAGACGTGAGTTGTTACAATAAAAAAAATATATAAAAAAACGATTTATATTTTTTTTTGGATTTTGGAGGGAAAGCAAAATTAAAATTATTATGAATATGACTTGGTGCAGCGTTCGCAACTTGACCGGATCCGGGGAGCCGGAAAGTGGCACCTCCAACGTGACTGTTTCGGAGGATGTTCCCGCCGTCTGGAAAATATTTGGAGGGACCCGTACGCATATTATGACACCTTTAAATGTTCCACAATGTTTTTTTAATTGCTGAAAAATGATCTTATATTGTCACATGATTGGTTTCCAGGGGAGACTGACTCAGTATTCTTACAAACGGACTACTCCAACTGGGCCCTCCAGTTCGGCTGCACCGTCATGGCCAACTACCGCTACGAGTTTTTGATTGTCTGGACAAGGAGCCGGAGTCCGGATCCGAAGACGATGGAGATTTTGGATGTGCTGGCCGCAAACTACGGCTTCCCCATGGAGAACGTCATGCCGGTTGACCAAACTAATTGTTGAATGAATAATTTCAATCCCTTTACCTTACGTGGCTAAATTAACAATATTATAATCCATTAAAAAATGCAAAAACACTTTTCTTTTAAATATTACGGTTGGTCTAAACCAAATTGTCGATCAGTATCAGTTAAAAAAAATTCTTCATATGACAAAATGCACTGTCTCACTTTGCCCCAGATTTTTCCTCTCCCTTCCCTGACCATATTTTGGATAGATTCCTATAAATTATATCTTTGAATATATTTAACTAATCATGGAAAATGCTGGAATAGCGGCTGCTGACAAATTATCCCGTTAGCGTTATCAGCTCCAAAACGCATATCTCATTAAGGATGTTATAGAGGAACGGGACTGCACTGCTTACCTAAATAATAGTGAGCTCACTCACCGTTGACAATTTTCTTTACGCTTGCTTGCAGAAAGAAATGGGATTGCAGAATTAGAACCAGTCCATAATAATGTTGAGCTAAATGCTTGTCAAGAATGAGTACAGGTTGTTCGAGTCCACTTTCCATCTTCCTTTGATAGCTCAGTTGGTAGAGCGGTGGACTGTAGAGGCTCGATAAGTTACTGAAATCCATAGGTCGCTGGTTCAAATCCGGCTCAAAGGAATTCACTTTTTGCACATTTTTCTTTGGGGAAGGAGATCAAATCAAACTAAACGTTTTTTTTTGTCGGCGGATTGAGTAACTTCCATCTGCATCGTTATTATTATTTTATTCAGTAGGTTTTGCAGATTGATTGGGAGGGAAGGGATTTGAGTTGCGGGATATTGTTAGCATGCTGATCCGAAAGGAAGTGGCTCTCTAAAAAAAATCAACACAAATATTTGCAAACTGTGATGATGAGAGCGTCTGAAAAAAAAATGTAACCAACGAACCGCAAGAAAACTTCCAGTTTGCTGGGCGATCAACATATCTATCCAGCGATGCTTAACATAACATTGACATGCACTTATCTGCAGGCTTATAAGACTTGCCACTTGAAGAAAGGGTGAGAATGTGATATGATATGATATGATACGATGATAACGCTTAAAAAAAGTCAGTTCCCTTCTCATTTGAGCAGTGGAGTGGGCTCAGCCGCAGCGCATAGAATATAGAAAAGGATTGATCTATGCATATTAGCTGTTTTACCAGTATTTTTATTTCCATTTCAACTTGATATTTTTTGCATCTCAATGTGATCCCATCTCAACGCAAAAAAAAATCCTCAAACTTTTCCTGCGCAAAAAAGTTTTTTAAAGTTCATAAAAATACGAAGAAAAAAGGGCTTAGGTTGGTTTTTATTACAATTATATGAAGCCAAATATTTTCAATTTGCATAATAAAGTTGTTTTTTGTTTGTTTGCATAGCTATACCTAAAATGTCGGTATAATTATCTTATGCAGGCATGTATCGTTTTCGGACTCCATTGCACTACATTCATCATTATCATC
>JAQIWX010000342.1:0-18904 GCA_034696785.1 Lepidocyrtus cyaneus | reverse complement strand
TGCTAAGGCATAGTACCGGACATTCGGGCGTCATGTATTCAAATAATACCTTGTTATAGCTACGTTTACGCAAAAAAATGCAAATTTAATTCAGATTGTACAGACCTCCCTCTGAATTATAAGAGAAAGATATTTTTAAGTTCACTTTTGGTTTCTTGAATAAAAGGTTTCTCACCATTGCAAAACCTGCCATCAATGCTGATGTCTTATTAATGGCCTTCAGTTTGGCACGGCCTAAATGGAGCTTTCTCCAGGAGAGCAGCGTATCAGTGGAAAGTTGATCTAAATTTTCCGCAGTCATGTTGGACTTAACTTAATTGCATGTTTGCCACGTTATTATACGTTCTTTGCTGATTTATCACAGAGCTGGATGGGACGAATTTAGTTTAAATCTAATTAGATCATTTTAGTAGAGGAAGGAACGAACGGTACGAGTTTTCCATAGTTATTCCGTGGCTAAATAACTAAATAACAATTTTTTGAAGTTTATCTCCAGATCTTTGTACAAAGTTGTAGCAAAAAAAACTACAATAACTGCTTGGTAGCTGTCGTTACAAATTAGATCGAATTGGCTTTGCCAAAGCCAGCAGAAACCAAAGCCCGTCTCTATCCAAACACTGGTATAGATTTTCAAACTCTTGCTTTCCAAATTCACAATCAGTCAGTCGGTTGCTTTACTACTAAATTTATATTGAGCGATTGTACACACTCGCAAGGTAATCATATTAATTACAATATTACAGGTAAATTGAATGGCTTTATGGCTTTAAAACAGATCGAAATGAATTTTACTTTCGTTGCACAAAAATGGTTTAGGAAGAATTGTTACTGTTTCACACTCGCCTGCGTATGCACTAAACAAAATTGAGGTCAGCGAATAATTCGTTTCGAAAACATGACGAAATATTAGTAAATATAGCCACACAATAGAAAAAAAAAATATTTTGAAGGGGCACATTGAAAATTACAACGCTTTGTCATATTTCAAAGACGTTCCAAAATTACAGGTGGTTACTGTTACCGGCTCTGAATATTATTGATTTTTTATTGGTAATCAGACCATACAGCCATAAATAAATTTTATAAACGAAAACCATAAAAGAACGTTTTGTTTATTGTGATGATGATGATAAAATAATTAATTTCCTTAACATATGTGAATGCTCTCCCGTTTCCATTTCCCGTAGAACGAATTCTATAATGATGCAGCATCCAGGAAAAGCTTGCTATTCGTTCATCATCATATTAATAGTTACAGCAGCGTAGGCAATAAGCTTTATTCCATTATAAAAAATTCTGACAATTAAAAACTACGATCATTACTTATTTCAAATTATAGAGTTTAACTGACAGTTAGTAAAAAAAATAGAGTTACATTTTCCAGTTTAATTTTTGTTTTGCACTTTTTCACACAATCTGAATAATCTGCGTAGACAAAGCCGACAATTTATTTAATGGATTTTTCGTCGATTCTTCTAATTGCTCGTTCAACCGCTGCAATTCCAGTATTTCAGTTTCACTCAGCTCATGTTTGTGGACAACAAGCTTATGATAAAAGTGCACTGCAAATACGACAAAGAGGACTACAACAGGGACCATGACAATTGTCGCGGAACCGGCAGCCACTTTGGAGTAGTCAAAGAACTTGACCCAGCATAGAAGGGCGAGCTCGATTAAAAATAAGAAGATTCCAACGACTGTGCTGAAGATCCAGCCGGTTTCTATGTACCTAAAAATATTTTAAATCATTAACATTTCTAAACTAATGAAGTAGGTGAAGAATCATTAGATTTAAATGAGAACACGAACCAGTGCAGCCTTTCATGTGGAGACTCCCCCACAATATTGTAATCGTTTAGAGTGGCAATGGCTTCAATATTGGGAAGAAGACACGTGCTGATCATTAACGCAAACATGTGCACTCCCACCAGCAAGCTGGTGCAAATGACATATGCAAGAATCAACCCTTTTGGCACCTCCGTACGCGAATCAAGCTGTAGTTCAACCATGGCGACCTATTTATTGAATGAATTAATTTATTTTATGAACTAAATATTTATTTAACTTTTTATTTGCTTAGTATGATAGTTAAAATCATTTTAACTTCTCCACTCACCATCGCAAAACCGGCCATCAAGGCGGATGTCTTATTAATCGCCTTCAATTTCGCACGGCCTAAATGAAGTTTTCTCCAGGACAGGAGCGTAGCCGTTGAAGATGGATGCAAACTTGCAAGAGGCATAGGCATGTTGTACTGATAGTGCATTATCAATGGCTAAAAAATATTACTCCATTGTTATTTGTTTGTTTGTTATGGCAAGCCAGATTGGTATAAATCTACGGACTACACGAAATGAAAATCAAAACGTCCGTGTCCATGAACTAGGCAGCAGTATACAAAGTTGTTTGAGAATATTGTCGCTCCTTGGCGTGTACGGCGGCGGATGAACGATATGCAATTTAAGTCATTATTAGCAAGTAGTTGCGGTTTCCTGCATGACTTATTCATAAATGCTTTGCTTTATAAAGAAAGGATTTGATGATTTCATTGCTTACAATATTATTTTTTTATTCCAAGTTGATGAATGCATGCCTACTTTACAATAAAATTCCCCATCATAATGTGTTAAGTATTTATCACAAAATAATTCATAACTATGCCAGATATACATATCACACAGAACAAGTTCTATTTGCTGTAGGCATGTAAGGATCCTTGCATTTGCATACTCCCAGTTTCCTACCTTCTGAATTGACTCTAAGCCCATTGCAAAATGCCCCCTCTGTACAGGCCCCATCTTGATGATCCAAATCACAAACCGCTCCCACTCCACCCTTAGCCTGGCATTTGCTTGAAGTCACATCATACAAATGGAAGGGCAAGCAGGTACACTTCCCATTCTGACATTTTAAATTAGCCAACGGATCGCAACTATCAGGACCTTCACAACGCTGGCCCAAACTGCCGGCACATGTTCTGTTGGCTCCTTCGACATATCCCTCATTGCATACGCATGTGTGAATGCCGCTGGCATTGTCACATTTGGCATTATCTACACAATCAAATGACAACACTTTTCCATCCACTGGTTCTAAACATGGACCTTGTATATAGCTTAAGCATTGAAGTGTGTTAGCGTTGTAGTGTTGGTGAGATGGAAAATGGCATGAACACATTCCCTCAAAACATTTTAAACCATCACTGCAAACCGCATTTCCCCCACAATGTTGTCCGTATTTTACCCCACAACGACCATCAGCCTTTGAATTAAATTCTGGATGGCAGATGCAAGTTGGATTATTCCAGTCCATACGATTACAATGAGCATGCTCAACGCAAGCGTCCATCTCAGCACACGAACTTCCGACTTTAAGCTTGCAAAGTTTTGCAACAGGGTCTGAAATGGTCGTATTCGGATTGCACAAGCAGCTACCCTCTATACAAGATAAGAGCAGATTCTCATTGCAGTGAAAATTCTCGGTGCAATTATTTCCATAATTTTCTTTCCTAACGCATAAACCATCAGAATTCTTATAAAATTCTCGTAAGTCTTTGCATTGGCATACATTGTCATGCGCCCACATTGAACGCAATGACATTGAATAATCATTCCATTCGCTAGTATTAGGCTTGCATTCCGTGTTCGGAACGCATTCCGACAAATTTCCAAACGAATCTTTGCATTTCTCTCCAGCCCTTACTAAGCATTTCCCGGCAATTTCATCGAACCAGGTTTTCTCATTGCAGCTGCAAGAGTTATCAATGCACGATAAGAAAAGAGATTCACGTGGATCACATCCCACATCGGTCCCACAATATTGTCCAAGTGATGCGTTACTAAAAGCGCAGAGGCCATTTACACAGGTAAGTTGCTGGTCCTGACGACACTGCTCATTCGCTGTACAGTTTTCTCTGACTTTTCCTTTCGGAACACAATATTTTCCATCGGAATCTAAAAATGCTCCAGAATTGCAAACGCAAACTGATCCTTTCCCTCCATCATACCTGCACTCAGAACTTTCAATACAATTGAACCTGAATGGGAGGACGTCATTTCCAAAATTCCCAAGGCAATTGCTACCCACACGGTAGGCACACTTGGATACTTTATTGTCGTACAACAATCTGTCCGGCATAATACAATTACATGAGTTGTTAAAACATGAGAGGCTGTTACGCAAGTCACACTTGTTATGTTCATTGCAGGATTCTCCGTATGCTCCTTTTCCGTATCCGCAAATTCCTTTACTGCAAACTAGAAAATTATGCTCCGAACACTGGAAATCAGTTGTACAATTCTCCCCAAGCTGCTTTTTCATCATGCAAAGTCCTTCCTCTGTTTCAAAATAATCAGGAAATGGAAGGCACACACAGATACCTTGAAAACTGCAGTACGCATTTTTTACACAGTTTTTCCTTGCAAATATTTCCTCAAATGATTGCTTTCCCGAACAGTTTCTTCCAGCAAGCATGACACATTTTTTGATTTCCGTATCGAATATCATGTCAGAAGGTTTCTTGCACTTGCACATATTTTCTATACAGGCTAGGCCTGAATCCGGTGTGCACCGGGTACCATCCCCGCAGACTTCTGAAAAAGAAGCGTATTTTGCCAGGGTTGTTTTTGGTAGTGATATTAGAAATGTTGCAGATAAAATTAACAGTTTTGAATATGTTAGCAACATGTTGATCATTACAAAAATTATATTTTTACTTGAATAGTTTTCGTAATCAAACGTTGTTCAGCTATTGCTGTCTGCATTCAACATCAGCAATGCCGTTTTCAAAATCCGGTTGGAGAAAATATTGCGAAATTGGTTTTTCATGTATCATGATTGCCGATTTGCAACAATATGCATTTTGCATTCGCGGTACTTTTTTATTCGGCTAAACTATCATAATCATAAGAACAAATTATAAACTTTTGTGGAACTATGAATAAGTGAATCAAACATGACAAACGTCATCCAATTTCACCTGTTTTTTAAATCTGTTTTTAAAAGGATGCATGACTTATGCGTCAAATGTAAAACGGAACAAAGTATGCAAGCAATAATAATAATAAATCGTCAGTTGTTGATGCATGACATATAATGCATGATTTTTGTCCTAGCGTGCCAATTTATTGCAAGCAAAATATTATTTCTTTTATTTATAAACACAATAATACGTACTTATATTCGGGACCAAAATCCGACGAACATTTTATTCACTAGGTAGTATGTATCGTTGTCGAATGCTAACCATTTATATTTGTTTTGAAATACAAATCGATTATTTAAAAATTTAATTAACATCTCTAACAGCAATACGCTCAGTGCCGTCGATTACATAATTTACAATTCAGGCATATGCATATTTCAGAAATATTCATTTTATATTTAATTACTGTAGACAGCTGATTTCTCAACCCTATACGGATCTTTCTAGCATAGTTTGCTATCTCCCTTCGCAACTCCCCCATGACTACCAACACCGACAATCCCATCCCAACAATATAAATCAGAAACACGACTGAAATGTTACCCTTCAAGTTAGGCGGCGTCGGAGGCTTCCTCTCTTCAATCAACCTCCCGGCCTTGATCGACATCATGAACTCCACCAAAATACCGGACCACCAGTCAAATATCCCTGTTTGGAATAATCCATCCATTCTCTTCAACACAAAGGGATTTACCCACCTTAGAAACATCAGCCCGTAGCCCTGCGTCATATTCACATCATCCCCCAGAAACGCGTTGAGATCCCTCCCCTTTATGTCGTAATACAGGTCATGGGCCTCCATATCCGGAAGTAGAATGGCTGACCTATTGCACTCTACCAGGACATCAACCTCTGTCAAATTATCCCTTTCCGCAAAAATATCCATCCAGAGGGGATGCAACTTGGTGGCGTTCATGATCCTCCGAACATGGGCTGGCATGGATGAAGGGGGATGCAGATAACTAATCCAGTCAAAATTGGAGCTCTCTCCCTTCCCATACATGAATACCTCACTCAAAAAGAAATTGGTCATGAAATGGTTATCCGAGCTATTCATGACTTGAGAGGATAACAACCTCACCCAGGATTGAATGACAAAGGAGGCCCTATCCAGCTTCGTCAATCCGTAAAATGTCCCCCTAGTATAAATCTCAAAGCCAAAATCTTCCAATGTCTGGAATTCATCGAAGCGAACGGCAGCCCGGGGGAGGGTAATCTGCGACACATTTTCGTACTTGAATGCATTGCTCAATATAACCGCGATCAGCAAGCATAGTCCATGGACCACCCTAATTGGAATATGCTTGGAAACATGGTGACTTGCAATGGGATCACCCTGCTCCAAAAACATTTTTAAATAAGAAAAGTTTTCAATCTGGAAACCAGTCCAAGTTGGAACAGACCATTTTCCCTTATTTTCCGTAAGAAATGAATACACTTCCTTCATCCAACAAGCGACGGCCGCACTGGCCAAAAATGTTATGCAAATCCCGAGCCAGACCGGCGGCTCAAACACCACAGCCAGATTATACAACGCAGGGAGGAGCCCCGAAACCTTGGATGTGTAGCCACAGCTAACGAACTTCAACCTTTGGGAATGGAGATGATAGTGGGAACGGTCCGACTTCCCGATGGGCAATACCAAGAAGGAGGAGAGTTGCGGTTGTTTGCGCAGCTCCCAAACGCTGTTTTTAGTAAATTGGTTGGCAAACGTCTCAATAGCGAAGTCTTCGGTGGTGAGGACCGTCAGATTTTTGAATGCGTAGAGCAACAGCTTGAAATCCAGATACCAGCGGAGCTTATTCAGAACTTCGTGATTAATCATTTTCAGCCCCTTTCGGAAACTGAGGAAACTCCCGTATTCAGATATTTCTCGAGATTCTCTCGTTACCCTACTTCGTATAGCCAATAGGTTGAGATCTGCATGTCCTATCCATGCTATTTTACCTAATGAGCTCAACCTCGTTGCTTGAATGGCTTGCGTAAGATTTTCTAAAGTTGAATCGTTAAGCGGTCCAAGGGGAAGGAGGGAAAGTAAGTGGGAGGCTGGACCACAGTGTCGGCAGAGCCAACTCAAGTTGGGTGACTGAATTCCGGAAATGACCAGCATTTCTCTATTAGAGCTCACGTGTCTTGTATTGAAGTCTAGGAAGGTGTCCCTATTCTCGGATAAGGTGTTGGCCCATGCGAGTGCTCCAGATCTCAATGTCTGCTCTTCCACCATTACTGAGTTGGACGAGTGGGTCCTGTCTTCAACAAAGGGATCCTCCACAAATATGTCGAATTGGGGTCGGGTGATGATATGACCGCTGATCTTGGAATTGGCATGGGCTTCAGCTGGCAATGCTGTGGGTATCTCGGTGACATTCAGGGTGTGATACCAGAAGCGTTTGTATCCCGCGGGAATCATGAGGTATAGCGGATGTCTTGTGGAGTATTGGGTCCGGTCCCATTCATAGAACAACCGATTTTGGGATGGCTTCGGGGGGAACATGTACAGATGTAATTCGCATGTCCATGGTTTGGCCTTCATTGTGTTGTCAATTTGTGCCACATCGTTGCAATGGGCGTCGGCACTGTAGTGGGGACAGAAGCTGTGGGAGGATGAGAATGAGCTGTTGTTGATCAGGCCGGGTACTTTTTCAAAGGGAACCGTTCGGGTTTGTGTGGTGAGGAATGGGCTCATCTTCGGATGGAGCTTGGACTTAAGCAAGCAATACTCCAGGATGTCGTACCGAGATAGGACGATTGGAGGTGATGCAATCTTTCCATACTTATCCTGCACTCCGGTGATATCCAGGCCTTTGAAATTGATCAGGTGGACTAGGCAATCCTGTAACAGCTTTGTGTATTGGGGTAAGTTGATACCTGGAGGGGTTCCAAATGGTTCATCTGATTTGAGTGACTGCTTCCAATAATTTGGTTTACGGTAGTCCGAGTAGCGTCTCTGGACCTCTGTGATATGATAGTGGTCAGTGTGCCTGATGTTATTCATGTACGTGTACAGCTCTATAGCGAAGGAAAATTGTACAAAGGGAAAGATAATCAAGAGCTTCCAGATTCCCATGATGGAGCCCATTTTTGAAGGCAATGAGAATTGTACAGCAGCCTCGAAGACGTCTTTTGTTGTTTGAAGTCCTAAATAAATTAGCTAGTTGTCAACTTATGTTTAATTTAAATAATTTCGAAATTTATTTTAAACAGCGTCTGAAACGTCAACAACCCTTGTGGTGACTAGACATACTGATATGTAATTGCGCAAGGCTACATACAAATTGTTTTGCAAGAACCTTGGAGGTTTTTGGCGTTATGAAACGAAATATTTTGTAACAGTAACAGTAATTAATATTTTTCAGATAGTTACATATTATGTAACGGTTTTAAATTCCAAACAAACGCAAACGAGGGAAGATAGACTTTTGTTTTTCAGAGATCCGGGCTAAACTTTGCTTGCATGTGCAAAGATATGGCTAACAAAAGCTTAAATACGGTGTTTTAGAGTGCAATAATGAGCAGTCGTTTGCAAATTCCGCCCCTGTGTTGAAAACGGCGCCAGAAACAGACCTTTGATAGTTTGCCAACAATTGTCGGTTTTAGACTAACTCTATAGCGTAGATTACGAATCTGAAGTTTGTTTTCTGATAACTTTTCATTTGCCATTTGATAACGCCAAAAAGAACTAAAAATGTATATACACCATAAATTTAGTCTGAAACAACACTTATTTTGCTGCTTTATTAAACTTGAATGTGGCCTTTGATTCCTCGCAAGATTTTTTTTTACATTTGAATTTAATTTGTATTGCCAGGTAAGAGAATGGTCAAGGAAAGTAGATAGCCCATCCGTGTAATCGAAAACTTATCTAGGTCACATATGTAAATGCAAGAACCAGTATAGACAAAAGTAATTAATAAAATGAAAAAAACTCCATATACATAATATTAAATATTTTTTAAATTGTGATAACTGTCGTCGACAGAAGGTGAAATGAAAAGTAAAGGATGGAAAGTTTTATGTAAAAAGAGGAATGTGTTATGAATGCAAATTACTAAAGTACCTCATAACAACGAATTCATACTTGGTCATTTCAATTACTTAACGGAAAGGTTGCCATTAAGAAATTGGTCGTTTTGTTTTATTTATAAGGTAGAATCAAACAAATGCATATTGCTAATTTGCAGGTTTAATCGCATATTGAAATTGAGAAGTTTGCCTCCGGAGGCGAAACACTAAATGAAATAAGCAATTAAGCAAAGTGCAAACTCCTTCGGAATCCCACGAAGACGAATCCCAGTTCTTGTTTGATAGATTTAAGAAAAGAGGTATTTTGAATTTGAAACATTTAGTTGGTTTAAAACATTTAATCAGCATGGAATTAGAATAAAAGTGAAATGTCTTATTTTTTATAACAAATTCTGAATTTGGGAGTTGCAACTTATTTCAGGACAGATTCCTATTGTAATGATTTTTTTAAATAGGTATTTATGGACATAATAGGAAACGGAGGGGACATTCAATGTAAACGAGGAGGCATTCGCCATATTAATAGCTGTCAAAACCGATTTTGTCTAATGCATGTTCTGTTTTTCCAAGATTATGAATCATGCATAACCGGAAAACGAATGTTCTGTGAACTGACAAAGAAAAATTTATGTATTGTTTGTTTCCACATACAGAATGTCCACATCGTAGTTACACATAAACCAAGAATGATTGATGATCAAACCTTTGCATAATCTTCTTGGTACTATTTAAATAATCAAATATTTTCAGCATTTCTCAGAGAAAAGAAAACGCGCAGTTTAGTATTTACATACATAAGGTCTGGTTCGGCAAAATATTAATAATGAAAACGTTTTATTTTTTCCCTGAATATTGATGTTGTTACTTTTGGACAAGGATGTATGATATATGTTCAGTTCAAGTTGGTCTTCTCAAATAAGATAATTCAAACATAATTATGCAATTAATGGCTTATCAAAAGGTTTCATAAGCTACTTAAATGTAACTCATCGTCAGCTCATGTGTGTAATATTGAATTTAGGAGCTTTTCCGTTCACGTGAAATATGTTTATGAAACGAACACATTCAGAATTTGAATTCAAAGAAAGAAAAATTGAACTCACGTCAGTAAATCGTACAAGGCCAGAAGTATTTACGAATGAAGTTTATGGTGGAATTGTTTTGTAACATTTAAGACCATACTTACTATTATGGAACCTATGATAGGAGATGAAACAACGACATCCTACCAAATGTTTTATCAAATCTACTTGAATCATAAATTTACTCCATTACTATTACATGAATCGTTGTTGTTATCGGTCGTATATAGGGATTAGGTGGTTAGGTAATGCAAACTGGGAATCCCTGCTTCATCCATCCATATTTGTTATGATTCAATCCCCTTACCCTAACGATTGATAACATTTAATGTTTGTTTGTTGATAGATAATCGGTCATTCGTTATAAATGCAGAAACTCTAGTTGGCTTCCCATGGCATGAACAATATACCAATGTATTTGAGCGGAAATCACAAAACTACATGAGATCATCGACATTTGCTCTCAACTAATAAGTGCAATGACAAAAAAGGGAAGTAACTGCGAAGCATTTTTTGTAATGTGACGCATCGTTTTCCGGATGCATATAAATATCCTAGGTTCACTTCCTTGACAACTTCTTTTCGGAACCAGAGAAACCAGGTAACTCAATTGCATTCTCAGCATACCCCATGTACACTCTGATTTTAATTTACGTTTTTACTGACTCGTTTTATTTTCTAGGCGAATTGACCCAGTTAGGTTGGAAATATGACAATTCAACTGGTGGCTAATCAGTCAAATATCGGAACATCACGGTTCAGGAAGAGACCAGGTCTAGAAATCGGAACTCCACATTTTCGGCTAAAAAATTAAAAAATTCTGGATGAAACGCGCGGTCCAGTCAACTGTCCAGCATAATTTTCTAAATTAAAAAACGAAACTCATCGTAACCGTTACTAATTTGTTAGTAACGTTGTTTGAAAAAGAAGTCCAAGATACATCGCCACGTCGCCTTTGGAACAGAACAGACCCAAACTAGATTTGGAAACTAACCAGTACCACACTCTCTCCAAAAACAGGACCATCCCACTCCAGGAACCCTCAGCATTTTTTTAGAAACTCGGAGCTGATTTGGGAGATATTGATGACGACAACGATGGCCGTTCTTGTCCCGCCAGCGATGTAGAATGTGGAGGGCATATGGTCCTGCTAAAAGAACCAATCAAGACTTGGACATATAAATTCTGCCCTACACGAAGGATAAAAAATCTGGAGTGTAATCTAAGTCAATTCCCTCGGAGAGTTACTACTGGCATCGGAATGAATGTGTTAGTCGTCGTCGTCGTCATCCTATGATTTCAAATCAGCTCCGACTTTCTGAAACATGTCGAGAGTTTCTGGGGTAAGTTGAGTCAAATCATCAATGTGAGAGGGTTTGGATCTTTGAAACACAGCCGATGGAAGATAGCTTCTGGGAGCAAACCAGGATGACTTCAGGCACTGAAAAAATACTAAATACTTTTGAAGTGATCGTTGAGCCAACCTGCAAGCAACCCATCAATTCAAATAACTAGATACTAATTTCAAAATAAATTTAAATTGATTTCTATAAAAACAATTGTTAGGATGCACATGAGCTTCACATATAAATTCAACACAGCCATACAAAAATCCATAAAATAAATTTCGTCAAAATAATTTTCGGATGCATGAAGATTTCGTCAAAATAAATTTCATACAAGGAATCTAATTGCATGGCTTCTCAATCACGCAAACTTTGTTGCTCATCTATTTCCGCTGCTTCATCGTTAATTCACGAATAATTGTCCCCAAAACTGACACTGAATTGCATTAGGTTTAGGTTTACACATACTGGCCATGGCCAACATACAAATGTGAAATATCTGACTAAATGGAAACCGCTTTAAATGTGTTATGTAAGAGCAGCTACGGTTACCTTTTGCACGCGTTGTTATGCCAACTTCTAACGACAATTGTAACTAGATAAAGAAAAAAGTATACAATACCAGAAGAAAAAAGGCTACTCATAAAACGCCTTGATAAAACGACTTTTGTATGGTAAAGTATTTTTTATTGGAAGCCAGCAATAAGTTACTTTTTCGTTCCCATTCAAACATTTTTGACGGAAGGTCACTGCAAATGGAACCTTTTTAGCTATTCATCAACTTCGAATTAAATGAAAATTGATTTAAAAGTGAGGTCTTTTCTTTGCTCTATAATAAGTTGTGTTGCATAACAGGGATCCGCATTCAATGTTCATGTTATCGATATCGATTCGAACTTCTGAAATAAAACGCAATTCCAATTCAAGATATTTTATATTTTATATTTTTCAGTAGTTTGCTTTTACACTATTTTGAGGAAAACAGTTCGAATATCATCTTGTTCTTCATTAATCTTTCCAACAGGAATATAATTACGGTTAGGCCTACTCCTCCCACCCAATACAGCATAATTCCAAAATAGACTTGGCTGTTAATTAACGAGAAATTCTTTTTAATTTTGATTTCCCTTCTTGAGCAGTCCTCCAAGCAATACAGGAACCTCTTTAACAGCATCGACATTTGTAATGAAGCTCCATCGATACCTTGATCACTCTCCCAACTTCCCGTTTCCGGTTTAGTTGACTGCAGCTGTTTAAATATTTTCGTTACCCTTTCCAACTTTTCCATGACGACTTCTGTAGAATGCCAGCGTTCAAACAAGCCCGACTCCTGAACCTGCGCCAGTCCCCGGACAAAGAAGGGATAAAAGTAGTTCCCATACAGGACCAAAAACGTCCTCAATCCTAAACTCGGCACCGGATACTGCTTGGATACCCAGTACTTGCTTAACGTTCCAAAATAGAAAGAAAGCTCATCAATGTCATTGTCAATGTCCAGAACGGAAAATGTTCCCGGAAGTGCCTCCATGTTTGTCTCATTCACTACCACAATCCGATTATTCAGTGCTTGGAAAGCAAACTGCTCCATTTTCCGTGATGAGAACCACTTTACCGAGTTCTTAACCCTGCCGAAAATATTGGTTAGATTTATCGTCCCATTTTGGAACTCTCCTGAAAGAATATAGTCATGGAGGCAGGATACCAGCCGTTCGCCCTGCTTACAGTTCCTAACAGTTCCTGTCAACACGTGACTCTTCAACATGGAATCCAAGCTTGTCGAAACTTCTGGTTCCACCCCGTATGACATGATGGAGAACAATTCTCCCTGATAAGTGAGGGAGATAATCATGGCGAGGAAGCTCCAGAGAAACCAGATCCCGCTAAAGATAACACGCTTGTCACATGTTTGACTTGACCAATTGCCAGGTTGATTTAACAGGAGGCGGCCGAGTGAGAGGAAATTAGTTTGGTAAAGTTTAAAAAACATTAGATGACTTTTGGAACTGCCATGGACGTTTTCCCAGCTCAATATTCCCGCAACTGATAAGCCCACCAGGATGAGCATTAGCCAAATAGACCAATCAAATGGCTTCAAAATCCCTTCCACTCTGGCCTGAGCATGTAGCTGGCTCGTATCACGAATCACTGTGATGAGTGCAAATGGTCGAAGTTCATTTCCAACTGAAACGTATTTAAACTTGAGCTCATCCACTTCCGCGGAAGTGCCACCGGCATATTTGCTAGTATAAATGTATGAATGTTGAATGGGTGATGACGCCGAATTCTTATCAAAAGTGAAGTTATACTTTTGGGCGACTGTAAGCAGAGTACATTCCTTTCTCTCAACCAGTACATTGCTTACAAAGAGTGGGCAAATTTGATTAGGGTCATCCGGGTGAATGTATTCGGCTATTTTAAACGGTTTGGTTATGGCAATGTAAGCATTTTGCATGTTGCTATGGAGTTTTGTCCAGATCCTTCTGATTTCGCTTATTCCTTCAATCTCTGAATTAATTTGAATCCAGTCAAGATTACCACCGTTTTTGCATGTAAGACAGATAAGCCGTGCGTATTTAAAATCAATCACATCGATGAAAATTGCATCTGGGGCAATGAAGTCAACTATGATTTGATGGAGATCCCTAAAATCAAATTCCGCAGGCGATTTGCTATTCGTAACCAGCCATAAAAATTGCGGTTGAACTGGATCACTTTCACTGCGAATAATTGATGAATGTCTGTTTATGTTAAACGTTTGAACCAGATGGACAATGCACATTGACAATTTGCTTCGAGGTAGTGTTGCCGTCGATAGAGAAATATTCGGGTTTTCTCTGTTGTTATTGTTTGTTTGAAAGAAAATTGAAAAGTCTCCCGGAAACGTTTCTAACAAATCCGAAAAAACATTGTTGTCATGATCAAAAATGCTGATACTTGTCGAACTGATTACATTACGATAGTGAAAGTAGGTAAAAGTGCATGGTCGAAAATGGCTAAGCAATGCAGGAAATGAGGACGATGTCGACAGTTGGAGTAATGAAAATGAAAGAAAACAAACATGAAGGGATTGATGCAACGACAGTTTCCGTAATGCACTCATGTTTAAGAAATTCATGAAATATTTCCAAAATTAATGCTTTCACCTAGAAAACCTGGACAACGGAATGTTGTGTGTCAAAACCCATTTTTTACTGATATATTTAAGGCACTATGAAATATTTAAGGCAAGTTGACGGAAGGAATGAGGGCAGTCGTTAAAATTAAGCTGTTGGACCTTGATGATGTGATCCCTCAAGCATGCTTGGAGTTTCATTTCCTTTCATAATAAAATCGTCATTTCCTTATCATCCATTTTAACTGTCTCGACAATAAATATAAAAATAACTTCCTCAACTACTACTTTCATGCGAAATTGTGTGTCAAGTTATCATTGTTATACAAATGGCCGAGTGCAGATACTTCCCAGTGATGCAACCAATCACAAATGGCGGCTTAAGTACTGATCACTATCGCAATCATCATTATTCCCTTGTAAAACATTTCAAAGAATTTTATAATGTAATGTAATTACTGAAATGAAAACTGTCGTAAATGCTTGCTAAATATTTACCAAATAGTTGGAAGTATTCGATTTTCAATTTTTTTTTGTTTATTGCGTACCTAATCCTCACCGATCTGTTCGTTGCCATAATCAAATCGATTTTGGGATGGCTGCCGATTTAACCTTCAAATTTTTGTGAAAAAATGTAGCCTGTGCCGTAAAACTATACAATTATGATTTAACTAATCTTGTTACGGATATATTAAAACAAAATAAAAGTTTTATTCCCGTTAAAAAAAATTAAAGTGTTTAAAAAATTATAATGTCTTTTAATGTGATTGTGATCACAAAGTTGCGTTTTTGCATAACTTTACTATTAATTGCTATCAAAATAGGTTCTTTTCATTTGATTTGATACGATACTATCATTAAATTTGACAAATACGCTGACCGATTAGAGCGTAGCCGGTGGTGCTGGAGGCTCAAAGTTTGGTCCCTGAAACAGAAAAGTCCGTATTAGCCAGTACAACAATAAAAACCGTTTCTTTCGTTATGTGCATTCCACCTTGGTTTGCATAACTAATTATATTTTACATTGTCATGTCCACGTTTCTTCTCTGCCCGATCTCCAAACTTGGGTCGCAAGAAGAAGAGGATGATTGCCATCATGAGCCAAAATCCAACAAAGAGCATGCCAGCAGCGGAGCCACCGTCTGCATCCCCAGACACTAAAAAAATCCATTCAAGAAAAAAATTAGCAACGAAGAAAAAGTTACAAATTAATGCATAAAATAAAACGGACTATTAATAATTCCACTTACTAGGTTCATAGCAATTAGTATCTGTGCATTCCAGCTCGTTCTGTTGCCGAATCTGTAAAGACAAATTAAAATGTGTTTTTTTAAATAAAAATTAAGTAATCATTTACTACACCGTTACTTCATAAAAAATCCGACTCGACATTGTATACCTACTCGCCAAGATCTTTTTGGATTTGTTAAATCTAACACAAATTACATAACAGCAGGTGTAAAGTAGTTACCTTTATCACTGTTAACTATCGATTATTCTATTCTACGTGTTTTATTTACGTCATTTAGCCATTAGATTAGAAGGCCATTAAGCCAAAAGTCAAACAAGTTTTATGTGACTGACGTCATAACCTTACGTGTATTAAGACTTGTAATTTTTTACATTTCACAATTCAAAGTTTTTTTTAATGTTTGTTTTTAAACAGTTATTGCATGTTATCACGTCTTTACAAAATCATACTACTATTCTTATTGATAAGAGATGGGATGCTATGCATATTACCCCATTTTTAAACTGGCTAATTAATTGCCATTCTGTTAGAAAGGAAGTTAATATTGATTTTCTATGGCCCTTTCAAAACTTACCATGTTGATGAGCCGTGCAGCTGCCATTTGAGAACTAATGATGCACTCACAGGGATCAAACCCTCCGGGAGCACCACCTTCACCGTCCATTTCTGAGCGATTTATTCAGGGGAAACTAAAAAAACTGAGGTGTAGAAAGAAGATGGGGATGGGATACGGCTGCAAATCCGGGTGTGAGTCTGAAGACGAAGGAGTACGAAAGTGAAATGATATTAAAATATGGCCATGGTTGAATAAATTGATCGCAAAGTTCCGTCATCGTTAAATCCAACCTAAGCAGTTAAAAGGAGTTCTCGTCGTTTCTCGGCATTGAGATATTAATGGTCTATTGTGCTATATAAGTTGTTTCATCAAGATTTATGCTTCTTCATCAACCAATATCATTATTCATTGCTACATTTGCTTTAGTGATTAATGCATATTTGAATTCAATTGGGAAGTCCACTTTGGATGATGGATAAAGTCCACCTTAATATGACGAAAAAAAAAATATTTATTTGATGGATGCAATAAAATAATTTTAAAAAATCAGTTTTGCAAAGGATTTTAACTTTAACATGAATAAGTAAAATAGGGTTATCATATCATGACATGACTTTTTTTAAGTGCATCAAATTTCATAAGCTGCTTCGAATCAAATGTTGATAAATAAATATTTTTGCGATGACGAAATAGAAGAAATACAACACTGCCGACTGCAGCTCATTTATAATTAGCTCATTTATAATTAGCTCATTAAATGGCTTTTACACATTAAATGGAATTTCGGGTTGTCCATTTCCCATTTCAGCTTCTGTAGGTGGGTGGTTCTATTACTTCCATCTTCCCCTGCATTCCATGCTTGTATACCTTCCAAACTTCAGAATCATCTTAAAAAAATTAAACAATTTCAGGTTAAATAAAAATATTATAAACCTGATATATAGTTTTTTTTAAATATGGATTTGAGTAAAGATTCGATTGACTAGATGGATTGTATTGACATGGATGTGCATAATCATATTGCATATCAAAAAGATAACACACTAATGAAGAGTCACACAAAAACAGAACATTTCACACTACAGCAGCCAAAACGTATAGCTCCTGCTTGAATTGTCAATTACCTAATCCGATGATAAGATTTTACAAACTGTATAATTAATGTCAGCTATTGCTTGTCGGCAACGTTCAATGTCAAGCACTCCTTCTCCATCAGCCAATGAATCAACTAGGTAGATAAGTAAAGTAGCCCGTAAAAATTGAAAACAAGTTGAATGTCTGATGTTATACTCAAAATACTGAAAATCATAAAGCATGTATTTTTTATAACATAAACATAACCATCAATGACTACATAATTTGCTGCATTACAGTTCACTTTCACTGACTCTTTCCTTCCATAAAGCATAGAATTATCTCAAATGATAATTAGTGCACTCGATGTCAAGATTTCTTTCCCCTCTCAAAATAATTATCAATGGAACGTGATGCAATTTTACCATCATTAATGCTCATAAAAAGCATGTGATAAGTGAACAAATTTAGAGATTCCAGAAAGCTTGAAAGTTGTTGAAGATCTACTTCACCTTGCATTTGCTGCACTCTTATTTATAGTCAAAAACTGGTATAAAATGCTTGTTGGAATTAAAGGGCAAGTCAGTCTCACAAGAAGTGTTGATTCTGATATTTATTCACCTTTCTCGACGCTTTAAACCCGGTTTTGAAAAGAATTACCAAGATGGGAATCAAATTAGAAGCCCTTGTAACCTTGTTACTAGGCCAGCTCATGCTGTTTGCCTTTGTCGCCGGAGCTCCAGCACAATCTAAAGTGGAGCAGCACAACAAGGTTGCTGTTCAAAATGGTAAGTCTTGAGGGCAGGGTCAGATTGATTATCAAAGTATTGTTCTTGCAGGGATATCAACTAAAAGTTTGTATTTTCTTTTCCCAGACACGAGCCCAAACTTTGAGTACTTGGGAACAATAGATGGGAAAGCATTCTTTGTTGAACCTAATCTCGAAAAGGTATGGAATCTTTTTTGACATTCAAAAATTATCCTTTTCCAATTATTATTATTTTTTTATAAAATTATAACGTTTCATTTTATATTTGCTTCTAAGACTTGGAAGGATGCTAAAGTTGTATGCGAATCATCAGGCCTGAAACTAGCTTCGATTGATAATCAAAACCAGGCTGACTTCTTGATTCGAGCCCTTACCCCATATGGAACTGTCGCTAGGCGTAAGACACACTTAACTAACTTGATCAAGAAAAAGATGGACGAGACGAGTTCATAATTAGGGAACTAAAATAAAAACCTACCCCGCTCATATCATTTTTTTTTAGGTTATTGGACATCCGGCCATGAATCTCTCACCCCTTCCATGTTGGTCTGGGACGGGACTGATAATCACCCAGAAGAGTCATTCGCTCCAAGATGGTCATGGCCCAGTCCCTACAGCCCTTTACACTATGTGACACAGTTGTGACAGTTGCGCCTCTTATGACTTGATGTTGATGCTCTACTCTTCTATGGAATGGATGTCGGAT
>JAQIWX010000341.1:0-18923 GCA_034696785.1 Lepidocyrtus cyaneus | reverse complement strand
TGCATCTGAGCGACGACAGTGCAGTGGGTATAGTGCATGCAGTGAACACAAATATCTCCGCCAGGGTGAATTCCTGTTCAAGTTGCCCCAGCGCAGAGTGAAATGCGTAGAAATAAAAATAAGCAGCAGCAGCGGATCATGCATATTATTCAGAAAAAACGAAAACAAGCTGGCCCTCGTCTCCCTCTCTCCTTGTCCTCCTCCACTCAACTCTCTCCCTGATTCATTGCATTATTGATCGAGTAGGCTGCACCATCTACCGAGAAATGTGCATGACCTCCGCTGCATTTCAGTTTGACATCGTCTAGTTGAAATATAAATGCCAAAGATGGCTGGAAATGCCCAAGCTTCCTTGAATGATGTGAACAAAGATGAGTGAAATTGAACGGTGAATATTATTTCCCAATAAACTTTTCCCCTTGGGGTGCAATAAAAAAGAAGTTCCACTGTACTGGTATGGCGGTGGCTTGGCTTTGTGTCAATTTTTTTAAAGTACAGTTTATTAAAATGACGTTAAGTATCTCGCAATCAAACAGTGTCAGAGAGATTTAATTGGGGTGGGGTTGTGCATTTTTTTAGTTTCACTTTTAATAGTAAATCGCACTGCAACTCCAAATAGTAAAGTGTAGTTTAAAATTAAAGTTAAATTTTGGGGATGTTGTGCAAGTAGTAGTTGCATTCAGCATGATTTAATTAGTACAATTGTTATTTTTGTTTGCTAACATACTATGTCCCAACTTATTTTACATAACCTAATAAGATGACATACAATGTTGTATATATTATATGTTGTAATATTACTTCATACTTGCGACCACAGTTCAGAATTATGTATACACGTCCTAACCATGTTCCAGCATGATTTTAATGTAAAAAGAACATTAACTGATCATGTTAATGTTCCGGGATTGCAAAGTTAGCAAAAGTTACTACAATTTAGCTGGGAAATATTTATTTCTAATTCTAATCGGCGAATTATGTTGTCCTATTACGGAAAGAGAGTATCGAGGGTGGATGGAGAGAAGCTTTTATAGAATTGATGATGATGACATGCCTCTGCGTAATTTCAAGAATTTGCCAGTTCTACTTCTACTATTCCCGTATTCATCATCATCATTAAAATTAATTTCCGACACATATCTGAAGATCCGTGACGTCTTATGTCTTACACTATGATGATTTCCAGCGGACGAAAAATGTCCGTAATTATGTATTGAAGAGCTTCCAAAGTTTTTATTAATATTTGTATTTTGAGTTCTATAACTACTTTTCGAAAAACCGAAAGTGACTTCCACTCCCACAGCCCGTGCAGTAGAAGTTTCAATCGGAAACGGATTATTTTTAGAGCTGCTGCTATTATCGGAGGAAATAGTCGTATTGACTGTAACATTAAAACTATCCGTAGCATCATAACTAATATCACTACTATTAACTGTATCATGCTCCTCAAAACTATCCACAGTTTCATCCAAAGACAAAGTTAAATTTACACTTGACTGCTCAACAGTTTTATTTTCGAATTCATCCCGAATGGGCGAAGGCGACATTGAAGCTGCTGGAGCAATTCCACCGGCGGAAGTTGCGATAGGGAGGATGCCTTTATTATTATGCATTGCAGTTGAGGGGATTATTTCGGTTGAAGGTTCAGGCGTTGTTGTTGTGCGTCTGGTGGTCTTCCGTATTCTGAAGTTCTCACGGAGGACAAGTCCTCTGGGATTGATGCCTCCATAAATTGCAACCATGCAGAGGATAAAAATGGTGACGAAGAGAAAGAAGACAGCGCCAATGGCGACCCTTCTTTGCCATAGTCGTTCGTTATCCAGCGCTGCTTCTTCATCTTCAATGCTGGCTTCCAGTTGATCTAGGATCCCTTCATAATCCCCAATTTCAATGGAGTTACAATTTTTGGAGCTAATGAATTGTCTTCGCCTGTATATAAATAATAAGGTACAGAGAAAGAGGCTTGTGTGGGATGTTTTTTGTGTGATTGTGATTTTTTTACTATTGATTTTTGGCATGTTTGTGCTTGGGAGGAGGAAGGTGTGCGTCCCAGAGAGATTCAGTTTAGGGTTCATCAATTCACTGATCCATCCACTGGCAACTCACACACAGCCATACCACCGTCGCAGGGTTGTAGTAGGATAGGAGTAGCAAGAAGGAAACTACCTTTGTGCTGAGCTTCGTGATCGGCTGCTTGGTAAGGGACGTCCTGAAGATCTCCCTCCACCGTTGCTGTGCTGCGGTCGACCCTGCAAGAGGTCAGAGAAGAGAGTAGTTAATTTCTTGCAACGAACTACTTTTGCTAAAATGAGATATACCCGTCGTCCACCACTGTTTCCAGAGTCCTTGGAACTAGAAGAGTAGCCAGTGTCCTGACGGTACCTTCCGTGACCTCTTTCACTACTTCCGGAACTTCGACTTCCTGATATTTTATATATTCCAGGGTTCTCGCTCATTCTAAGTAGACGTGTTCAATGGATCATTATTTAAAAAGAAACTGCTAGCAATATGAAGAAATAGTTTAAGAAATGTGTATCTACCGGATATTTTTCCTAGGACCCCTCGGCCTTTCACTCGTATTTGATACTTCATCCAATGGAGGTTCAGATTCCTCGTCCTCTTCCTGGGAATCTGGATCATTCGTTCCTGACAACGCCGAACCTGACATACCCAGTTCGATATCATCCTCATAAATTCTATCTTCAAATGTTTCCCCTTCCCCAACCTGCGGTAAGTTCCCAGTTGACAGAGATCGCCTTCTTCCATTCTAGCAATAAATCATGATAAAAACTTGTAATTAGCCGTAAAAGACAGTTAAGTACGTTTTTTAACGAAACAAGTAATAAACATGTTCTACAACTGTCTTACTCGATCTTTTCTCGAAGAACTTCTATTTGTGTTTTGGGAGGAAATGGAATCCTGGGAACGATGCTTATTTTTATTTTGTGCTTGTTTTGAGCTGGGACCTGTAAAAATGTTTTATAATTTGCAGTAAAGTAAAATCTATATATATTCTCACCACACAGCAGCAGTAAAATCCTTACAACTATAGTGCGTTTATGTTAACCTTTTCCAGATCGTTTCCCAGAAGCCGCGTTCTTCACAAGCCTAGCCCGTCCTTCAGGCCCCATCCTTGCTGCTGCTCTCTCCACCGCATTTGCAACGTTTTTGGAAACAGTAGCCTTCTGTATTTTGGACAACTCTTTGTTCTTTTCTTGTTGGACAACATAAAGACGATAAAACTGCAGAATAATGACCAACGTATTCTTGCAAGTGAAGAAAATGTTCATGTAACTGATAATCTTATAGTAGAGGATTAGCAACGCCCGAAAGATTAGAAATGGGGCATCCTGAAACAGTTATAAAATTTTCTCAATCTTAGAACTTACACAAGTTGATATTCCTAATAAATTCTTAAAGTGCCCCACTAAAAATATTTTTGTTAAGGTTGCAAGCAATGATAGTAAACCTGTAGAATAATATTGATCAGGATGGCCCAAACATCAATATTGCAGCAAACTTCTTTCACTTTGATAATTCCATTAACAATCTTGAGTTTGGGTGCCTCCTTCACTTCCGTCGTAATCCTCGTTCGTCTCGCTTTTGTGGCCGTAAGGACAAACGTAAATTGCAACAACGACCATGACCAAATGGACAGGATGAGAAGGCAAAGGATGCGGTGTCGGGAAATCTTGTCATCCTACACATTACACAGGGGAATATTCATCAGTTTAGGTTTCCTTCCTTCTAGTCTAAGTCAGCTACTTCAGATTAGCAGACAGTTAGTTAGTAGATACGATTCATTTCACGTATCAATATTCAACATCACTACAAGCTTACTTTGAATGAATCGAAGAATTCAATTATGTCCGCCGCAGTTCCAATATATACGAGGAGCAACTGGGATAACTGATCTCGTGTCAGACCCCCTTTAGGAAGCATCCATCTTCCAATAATCAAAATTAACATTAAAAACTGCTCTATCACGGTTGCCCACATTTCAGCATCCAATTGTACAGGTATCTTCAGCTCCACCTAAGATCAAAAAGATTTCCAGACGCATTCCAGTTATATTCCAAAACTAATTTCTCTAACGTAATTTGATGACTCAAGTCGCCTTGATCTTGATACTTAGATCGTGAAGCGACTGGCAAGGTGAGAAATGTAAACTAATGAAGTCTCCTAATGCAGAAATAATGACATATCGCTTCAAATTTATGTATGCTCAGACAAAGCATTAGAAAAGTTTTGTTTCCATCCATTTATGCAAACATATTATGTAGTAGTGCATAGTGGTGCTACTGAATTGAAGACTTGCAAGGAATTCTGTTATGCAGTACCTAAATAAAAAGTAGGGAAAGATTTTCAAAACAAACCAATGTGTGATACCAGGTAGGAAATTTAAACTTTCCAATTTTATCGGTTTTTACACAATATCACCATGAGTGAAAGCGATATATAGCCAAAGCATTTCATCGTACGTGTTCACTGTGGTAGCCACTACATAATATGACTCAAATATCCCATAGGAAAGGGATGAATGCTTTACACGGAGCGATCTGATCATTTGTTGTTTCCGGCTAACTAACCTTAATGACATTGATTTACTCCCTAGTCCCTATCAAATGAACTAAATAATAAAACCTGTTTGATAATGATACATAAGGATATACATTCATACTTCAATGTAATATGACCTGCTAACGTGTAGAAAGTTTGGCAAACTATGCCTGGAATACAACACTTATGATATCATTAAGACAATGCCGAAAGATAATGAATGGAAGTTCTAACGCAAATTTTATAAGCCTATCCATCTCTCTCCATTTAGCGAACTTATGTCGGTTCATAGTTCATTGTTGTTTTGCCCGATTTCTCAATCCAAGAGTCACAAATAAATCAATTTCAAAAGACTTTGGCTTTTACATACGTAATTTGGTAACGGCTGGGATGAATGAGTACCTCATGAATAAAATATCTGCATAAAGTATTCCACATTCCACAACTGGAGGTGGATATCCTGTCCGGGTTGTTAAACCATAATTTATTCATATCTATCTTGCCGAATCGCCAAAACTCCATTTATTTCGCCAACGTGTGTGATGTGGGCATCGTATAACAATCGTACAAGAACCCCTCTTGGTTGTAATGAGGGGAAGCACAATTCACGTACCACATTAGGAAAACGTGTCTGTCCATTAACGACCCGAATTGGGAAGTGTGAATCAGCAGAAGCAACTTGAGTGTACGTTTAAGTGCTTTCTCCAGTCCATATTACAGGGGAAACAAGTGTTCAGTGGAACGTGGAAGAAATCCAGACAATGGAATGGGCTTGTTATTTGTTAGATAGCAAATCATCATCCTGACAGTCTAAAACCCTATCCAATGTCTACCTAATACATTACAAATTTTAGCCAATTGATCCATTAGAGATGCGAAGTCAAACAGGGGAAGGAAAGTTTTCGGATCGAAAAGAAAGACGCGTTGACTATAGCTGCTATAATGTATATATTTTCCTGCTTTGATTTCCTTTTTATTGAAACGTTTTGAGTTGGATGAGAATGAGTGTTAGAACGAAATCTGTGGATCCCTTTTTTCTTTTTTGACACACTTGCTTCCTGCTTTTATGCATGGCATACACCGCCCTCAAATGGATTGTTATATAAAGTGGATACTCTTTTGATCGTTTATCTATTCCTTTATGGTAGCTTCTGTAGTGAAATTTGCCAACTCACTTAAGTACTTCAGGCCAGGATTCAGGATGTTTGAATCGACGTGCACTAGATACGGTTTGATAAATAGCTTTCTCCAAACGAGTGATTTTCTTCTGTGGACAGGGAAAGAAGTCAATGCTAATGGGGAAGTCAACTGTTTGCATGAAAGCTATTATACCTGCCACTTGCGAGTGTATTTTATTGGTAACCTCTGATCCTGCATTTTTAATGCACGTTTTTAGATATCTACCTATTTTTGTATGCGTTTTCAACTGATTTAGTCAATTAAATACTAATAAACCAACTATATTTAACCTATTGTTCATACCCCGAATGTTTCCAAACCCGGAAGGTCTTCTTTAGCCACTGCTGTTAAGTTTTGTAAGTTAACACCGCTGGCAGCCAGTTCATCTCCCTTAAGTTGAATTGCTAACTTCCGGTCGAATTTGTCTACTTCTATGAGCCATATTGCAGGAACAACGCTGCACAGATAGAAGAAGACGCTTGGACAGAACCTAAATAAAAGTAAAGTAAAACCGTGAATGGAAACTTGAAAAATTAACGTAAAAGAATGTTATCTTCAATTGAAATAAATTAGATATGTTTGACATTTTTTTTCCGTAATATCAAAATAGATAGATATTTTTATTTAGAAATGTTTGGATCGCAAGAATACGCGCACAAACGGACAACAAACAATCAATTCTTACCATTTCCACTCCTGATTTTTCTTAATCGTCAGCGTAAAAATACCCTCGAATCCCAAGGCTAAAATGCTCGCTGTCAGGTACCAATAGTAAGGATCTCGTTTAATAGCTGTCACCCTCCAAATAGCTAGAAATCCATGCGCTCCGAATATGACTCTTGTCAAAATTGCCTTCAGGACCACAATCACTTTAGCCATTTTACAACTTTTCAGAATATAATCCTATCAAACAAAATCGTATTTTTATTAACTACAGTATACAGATAAAAATAATTAATTTCTACATTGAGCTATTTTCTGAACTAGAGGAGCACATCTGTATCACTGTAACTTATGCAAAATGCAAACTACGGATGTTCCATATTTTGGGGCATGGTGAGACTTCCTGTCTTCTTCCTAGTCAACCAGGAAAAGATGAGGGTGTTGTTTGTACGACGAAGGAAAGTACCACCGGAAGCTTACAAATAGTTCATGAATGAAGGCTCCCTTCCAATTCAAACATGCCTAATATCATAATCATATCCTAGGTGTTCCCGAATTTTCCAGCATTATTAAAGCCACCCACTGATTTCTTCAGGTAATGTGGCGTTTACTACAAAATGATCCACCCCACTTCAGACTAACGTAATATCCTGCGCTCCGTTCGTCCATTCATTCTACCCGAAGGAGACCCTTCTTATTACATTAAAGGTATTATTGCAATGTAAAATGAGATAGTTCATTGTGAAACCCTTCCAAGTTATAATATCTCGGTTCATCATCTTCCATCCCTCGATGATTTCTACATTGTTAATAGCTGCTGCGGTACGCGCAATGCCCTACTCCAAAAGCTCTATGCATTAACCCTAACAATATAATAGGAAACCGTTAATGGCACCTTCCGACTGTAAAATTTCCTGTAAAAGATATTACTACTATTGAATAATATCCCTAAAGTAGGAATCTCCATTTGCGATTTGCAACATAAAATGTACAACCTCTTTTATAAACTTACCTAGTCTTGATTCAGTTAGCTTTGGCTTGGTTGAGATGTAATACCTCAACTAAATACTTTCAAGCCATTGGTCTAGCCGTCCTAACCTATTTTTGATTTGGGAAGAAGCACAGTGTTTTTTTTTTGTTCGAGCGAGGGAGGTTGTAAATCTCTTTCTCATCGTTATCGACATCATTCTGATCGTCATGATCATAATGATGAATGGAAAATGCTTTTAGGCAGTCAAACCTCGTTCAGATATGACTTTCCTTTCGTTAACGTAAAAGTGAAAGTAGGAATTGCATTAATGGAGTAAGCAGCTACACAGCAGATGTGGATGTTTACGAATTTGAAGGAAAAGCAAACAGGGATTGCTTCAGTGGGTTGAAGTCAATGCTTTGCATGACAAAGGGTGAAAAGCGGACTTTTCCATATTTTATGCGGTGAGGAAAAATGCGTGGGTGATTCAAGGTTTTTTATCTCAATTTTGATAATATGCTTAATAAGGAAAGTCTCATTCTTGCTTGCTTTGATTTATTTTACTCTTATTAAAATGCAAATTCGAGCTAACAAATATATTGTTCTTAATTCTAAAGCATTATTAGTGTTATCATCTAAGTATTTGTTCATTACCTAAACTAAATCGTAAAAAGTTAAACTAGCGACTTAAAGTTTCGAATTCAAAATTACTGTACAAACAGCATAGATTTAAAACCTGCACCTTTTCTTCTCTAAAACAACGCCCTTTGAAATGTGTGCGTTGAATATTGCGGATGAATTTTACAGGATGTAAAACCTACATTAAAGCTGCATGTCATCGACTTCGACATTTATTATCACATTCAGCGTTCTCTCTACTTTGGAGATTTTGTAAAAAATATGACTAAATAATAATAAGTACAAACGAGCACATTTTCAAGCTTCGATTTATTTCAAATTGCAGCCATTGCAGCGTGTAATACAATAATTAAATATAGTAATTAGCTGTATGATTGGGATTTTATGGTGAAATTGTTAATTCAGCCGAAATTCAAGACTTACTTCAGTTTGAGTAGGTAAGTACAATTAGCAAATAACACTAGAGGAAAACATTTAGATAGAAACATGTATTGAACTATTATTCAGATTAAATGAAATTTTTTTTTAACATTAGTAGGTTTATGGTTTTTTTACCGATCAATTTTGCTATAAGTACACTTTCATGATTCATGTGCAAATTGTGAAATTCTAATAAGAAATTGTTACAAAAGTAACAAATCCCTTTCTAGAAGGAAAGCAAAAAGTCTAAATGGAGATAAGTACAAAGTAAAAAATTTAGACCACCAGCCGCATTACTAGCCAATAAGTGTCTGTAACTGGAAAGAGATTTAATTAATTTTTTAGTTGCAATTTGCAGTACACCAACGCAAACAGTTATCATATTTGATAGTGTTGTAGGTTGTGTTGTATCACTAAAATATATTCCCATTTACAAAAAGAAATCATTAAGCACGCTTCGTACATTCATATTTTTTCATAGCTTTTCTTGTTATTGTTGACGAGTATCGATTCATAACTGCCTTATTTTTAAAACTTGGTAAGTTCTATACATACAAATATTACACTAATAACGCGCAGAGCGACTATCTACATTACATATACATATTTATTTTAAAATTTGTTAACCGACACACTTGTTTATTTAACAAATTTTTGTTGGTTTGCCCTTCTTTAAAAAACATCATGATTTTTTAACTTACTTAGCAGCACGCAAAAACATCACAGATTTGACAGCTATTCTACCAATTTATCATTAATATATTCGTAAAAACTATTGAATAGAGTAAAATATAAAGTATTTCTAAATAAAACACTCGAAAGTTCCTAACAATACAAACATTTTCCGTGTAATTAGTCCTTAACAATAATTATTTATTCCTTGGATTGGAAACTTTTTCCTTTCATCTATAGCACGCTCTGACTTCTTTCAGCCAGCAATACCTAGTTATATGTAACAACAAAAATGACTGCGATAACATCATCATTACTCGGGAATTAGCAAAAAAAAATTAGAAATTATTCGAGATTACTACATGTGCGCTATGCTATCTAACACTATTAGTGTTATATTTACAAACGGTATCCAAAACGAATAGTCAAAAACGTAGAGATAGATATAGGTGTAATTACAGTAGAGTTAAAGTTAGATATTTTTGGAATTATGTAATGATTTGTATATCTAATATAATACATCAAAGTAGTATTTTGTTTCGTTTTTATAGTGGGGAAAGGGTTTTAACCCTTTAAAATACGAAAAAAGCCTCACTAGATTTAAAACAAGATTCATTTTCCTTTATATTTCAATTTCTTCAAAACGTAAAAGTGCCGACTGGTAAATTGAAGAGTTAATAATGTACATTTTATACTGTACTGTGAGAAGTGATTAAATGAAGAATACTGCGGAGATGCATTTGCAAACAAATTATATTGCATATTAGATTTGTAGTTATAATACCGGTTCGAGATGAGACGTGTTAAAAACAGCATGCCTTGCATAACTTAAATTTTATTTTTGGTGATTTGATTTGGTAGACTCTGAAAATGGTTACATTAGGTACACAGGTGCAAGCAAAGATTAGTTAGTAGTTTTTGATGTGTTGAGGTATAATAATGATGATGAGTGAAGTGGATGTGACTTATTTGGTTTGGATGGTTGACGACTCCATTTCACTTTGTATTTTTAAGCTTACAACATCGTTCTCCTATTATCATGGCTCTGATTCTACACCGTTGACAATGCTGCCTGGGGAAGCTGCGTCTTTATTACTATTATTACAATTACTATTAGTTCCATTAGTGATATTGTTGGACCCATTTCCGTTTGTTGATGGGGACGTGGCTGAGTCAGACTTACTAGCTTGCTGACTCTGCTCCTTATGAAGACTATCCAGCTGTACTGTTAAGGTTGCTATTGTGTCTTGAAGTTCTTTGATCCTCTCTTGAGTGTCCAATTCAGAATCTAGTTTATCCCCGTTGCCTTCACTGGAGGATGACACGCACCGACCACTCATCATCTCTTTTTCTGCCATTAGCTCTTGGTTCTTTAGCTGGAGGGCTGAGATGACTTGTGACAAGTCAAACATTCTCTGTAATATAGTAACAATTTATGTGAGAAATAAATACCCAGAGTCTACAATATACGAGCTATCTGTAATCTGTGTGCTTTGTCATAAATTCTGGGAAACGTCCGTACCTGGCTCTTTTCAGCATCCTTAATACGAGCGTGAACGGAGTCTTCTTTAAGTTTGGACTCCAGGTCGCTATACCGTCTCCTTTCATCCTTCAACTTGGATTGGAATTCCTTATTTTGAGTAAAGGAGGAGTCCAGATCTTCCTTCAGTCGACGACTTTCATCTTCCTGTCTCTTCAACTGATTTGTAGTGACTTGCACCTGCGGCCATGACAAATGAGTTCATAAATAAAATAAATGCATATAAGCTGAATCACAACGTGGGACATTGGACTAGTATTTTTTATGACATACCTGAGTTTCCAGCTCCATAATTTTCAGTCTATGTTCCTTAAGTTCTATTATGGTATGCATTTCTCTAAGCTTCAGAGTCATCACTTCCTCTTCTAGCCTCTGCACGTCTTGGCGACTCGATGTGAAGAGGTTGCCCAAAGGCGTTGCGCTCCCTTTCTTGTCTGTATTAGCATCTTCTTGTTCTTGAAGGTGTCTCTGCCATTGGGTGGTCAGGTCCGCCACCTTTTGTCGAAGATCCTTCAACGATAAAGAGGCTTCCGCTTCCCTCAACTTTACGGCTATCAGTTCCTCCTGTTATCATTATTAAGAAGATGGTTATCCAAAGTTCAGAAAAAGAATCAATTGTACTTGACTACTGAGTCGTAAAAATCGGTTTTAGGTATAAGCCGAAGCAAACGAAATAAGGAATAACTTTTTATATCATACTTGTAAATGGGCTACAGAGTTGTCAACGGCAGACTCCCTCAGTTTCTTTTTCTCCTCTTCAAGCTCTTGAATTCGAGACCGTAAATCCGACATAATCACGGCATTTTCAGCCTCTTGCAATCTAACCTCAACCAATTCATTCTGAAGGCATTGGATCAGCTCCTCTTTCTGCTTGAGTAACTCGGATTTCAGCGAGATTTCATCCATGGATGTTTGCTTCGTTGAGTTCTGTTCAGTAAAAAAATGTAATAGAAAAATGAATATTTTCGAGTGAAAGAACCCATTTGATCCCCGTGCTTTCTTCTTTCTTAGTCATATGAACGCATATCTGTATTTCCTAATATCGCATACCGTTTCATCGAGCACCAAAAGAAGATGTTGGTATTGTTGGGTAACATTCTCCAACTGTTTCATGGCTTCCAGGTAATGTTGTCTCACAGCAGCAAGCTCACGTTTTAGAGCAAAGGTGTTCTCCACCTCTTCAGCTCGACCGACCTGACCCTGTATAAGTTTATTCGCCAGCTCGGACGACTCCGACTCTAAAACTTCGATTCTCTGCTTCAGCAACTTATTTTCCGTTCTCAGCCTCTGTTTATTGTTTAAAAAAATAGAAAAAAACATCTCATTTTAAGAAACCAAATTACAGTTATTTTTATCATGTTTTGTATTATGAGTGTATGAAAAACTTTTTTCGTCCACTTTTTATTCATTACACGGCTCCTCTCAGGATTAATATAAAAATAACTTCCTCATCTCACTCCCTCTGCCATCTACCTCTCCTCCACTTATTGTTAGAAAAAAAACTTTTTCTATGAAATACTTCTTCCCTAACTTTCACTTTTTCAAAGTAGCAGTATTGCGTGCATGTAATGAAGAAACTTACTCTTAACTCGACCATCTCCTCTTGTTCCTTTGTTTTCATTGCGGCATAGTCTTTCTCAAGTTTCTTCATCTTTTTTGCATTATATTTTACGTTGAAAGCTGCTGAGAACAAATTTTCTGGATCTGCCTCGATCTGCGGCGGTAACTCTTTTTGCAAATGCTACAGAAGAAAACAAAAAACAAAGGTACATACAAAATCATCACATAATATTCTGTTAAAAGGAGACTGCAGCCAGTCAACGGTGAAATAAACTCGGACAAAAAGCAAACTTTCTCTATAACTTATCAACGCCTACTTTACTTTTACTTAACGCGAGGATCATTACGACATGTCTTGGGTAACTTTGAAAGAAGCCGTAAAAATGAAAGTGAAAGAAAAGGACACACACGAAGGAATAGAAAAATGCAATATTTAAATCATTAAGCTTATTCATTTCGCATTTCTACAAAGTTGGTAGTTGGAACAGGTACGTTCGGCTAGTCTCCAAGGAAGGGTAAGGAAGGACACATTGTCTGGAACAACTAGACAGGTGTGATAAAAAATTCAACTTGGGTAATGTATTCATTCCTGCTAAACAGACTCTGCAACCAGAGGACCATGAAGTAATCTCAATGTAAGTTCTAGCTCCTTTGTTTATCGTGGTCATAATCACTATCATCATCTCCGTCATCATTTTCCGGTAAAGGAGCACTACTACTACTAGCTCCAGAGACTTTGGTAAAAAAAGGAAAAAGGTAGTTAAGACGAAGAGAGGGGAAAGGAGAAAAATTTCGCTCTTAATAATGTATTAACGACCCTTCTCTCAGAATTCACAGCGGAGAAATGGAAAGCAAGCAAAATACAGAAAAAGGGTGTAGGCCAACAAACTAGATTGCACAAGTAAAATATGTATGGGCACACTCATATTTATCGTTCTTTACATACCTTCAGCATTCCTTCCATGTCAAGAGAAAGCAACTCTTGTTTAGCCATGGAAAGGATGGCTAACGCGATGCGAAAAACTACTTCAATCCCATCCATTAGGAAAACGTCCATGATTCTTGATGCGACACCAAGTGGAAGACTCGTTGTGAAAATAGTGAGGAACCATGAGGAGGCGTACATGGACGTGTGGAACCCTTGAGAGGTGAAGTGAACGTGGAGTTCAGGATATTGCTCCTGCATAGTTTTACAAAAAAAAAGTACAAAAATAAATGAAAAAAAAATATTAAGGAAACCACTGCCTTTGTAGGAGCAGGAGATCAAAGAAAAAAGGGGGTGGGTGGAAGCAGCTTAAAAACACGAACAAAGAGAACAAAGCACCTTCTCACCGACCCATTTCAACATCATTTCATTATATTTGGGATTTTTTGGAATTCGATATCATTGCTCTAATATAAAAATATCATTATTATTATCATCCCCACAACCGTCATCATCCTACTTTCCCGATTATGATGGTAGCAACATGAATGAATAAAAACTAAAAAAAAGTGGAAAACTTTTTTATTTCGGGAAAGGGTAGCTATGAACATAAAGGCAGTAGAGCGAGCGACAAAGGATATTTCTCGGAACATTTAACACACCTGAACACACATTTCCAGTTGGTACATGCAAAGACCAAGTTCTGCCATTGACGGTTTGAACATTTCTCTCAGTCGGTAGTCCTGTTGGAAAAAAAAGAAGAAAAAGTTGAGGGAAACTTTGCCATTTCACAGCTTTAGTTTTAACATTACATCACCACATACATAACCAAAGTTTTTTCCAGCCAGATTAGAGACTTTTCGAAAGAGAAAATGGGATAAAACAGATTTTATTCGCATTTACGGATCATCATACTGATGTCCCACCAACGCCATATGGTAACGTATGCTAATGTAATGAGAACGAGAAGTGATTCCCACATTATGGAATGGAAAATGGGAACTTTTTTATTCCAAGTAAGAGAAAAGCTGGTTTACTTATCCCATTTTGTCCCAGTTTTCTGGCACCCTTTCTCAACAACCAACACATTTCACAATTCCAATTATTTAGCTTGACATGTGATTTTCGCACTTTCGCCATTTTTTAATGCTTGGTTGTTATATGTATAAGTATTTTCACACTTACTTGCATCAATTTGACAAGGACTGCAAAAGCCTCTTCCTCTGGCATTTGCATAAGGAGAAGGCCAACGATGAACGCAGAGCCTTGGCAGTAGCCAACCTCGCGGTCATGAAGGGAATAGGCTTTCATCACATTAAAAAGAGATTCTTGGCCGAGACCATCTTTCTCCTTGAAAAAGTCATGCTCTGGATATGTTCGTGCTATGTCCCGGCGGATTACCTATTAAAAATACAAAAATACACTCATATCACATCATATGCAAATTGGGCTGGACGGTATCCCGGCACGGTTTGCAAAATTAGTTTCCATCATTTTTAGGCATTATTATTAATATTCTCATTTCACTTTTCATACAAATAAAAATTCGGCCGCTTGCGCTTGTTCATCGTTCCACTAACCTTTTCGCAGGCAGATGTTGCTTTGATGTAGTCAGCATACTTGGCCTTGTCAGGAGAATCGTGAGCTAAACACAGGAGTTGCCATACAATCCCTCGGAAATGATGCGGAATGCCACGTTTCACCAGGTCCTAAAGGAACGAGAGTAGAAAAAATGAAGTTATTGTGTTATGATTACATAAAAATTGCAACATCACTCCAACTAGGTGAATTCATTTCATAACATGCATGATAACGATAAAATATGTATGCCTACTGTGCTTTATACAGCTCTTGCAAGTCAGACGGGCTCAGAAAAAAACATGAGAGTATCTACATTTTCGACAAGGAAAGTAATAATGCACCAGAAATACTGTCAACCATAAAAAATAATATTTTTCCTCTTCCCCATATTTTATTAGCATTTTTTACAATGCAATGAATGTTCATAGCATCATGAAAGTTAATATATGAGCACATTCATTACAGAGGTGAAGTGCTTGCTTGCTTACTACTCAAATATTCACTTTCCCCCACATATCAGATGAGTTGGGCCATAAAGCATTCCTTTACTAGAGCTTAACTAGACTTTAACATTTCGATCCCTAGTTGGACTAAAGCCTTCCCCACTTTAGATCTCGATCCTGGAGTAGGTACTAGTATAGCGTAGCAGTTGGAATGACATTTTTGCTTATCTGGGTTACCTCCAGTATTTATTCAGTTGGTGCTTCACCATGAAGTGTAATCCTGGATGGGTTTTCTACTTCCTCCCTAACACAATTATTTCTTTTTTTAATTTCTCCCTTTTCCATACTCTATTTTTTCTCAAAAGCTACAGAAGGTTGCCCTGAATCCTCCGATCCATATTTTCCAGGTTAAAATTTGTGGAGAGTTCCTACGATAATTTTACATTCTGCTTCCTATCCAGAATTTCAATCATGTCTTTAACATTTTATATTTATAGGAGACCCATGCATTTTTTTTCCTTACTGGAAAAACGTTCCCAGTAGTGTAATCCAAGATTTTTTTTCTTCCGCCAGTAGTCCACATTTCTCGACATATATTATGATGCTTTTTGTAATTTACAGTCATGGGATGATAATATAAAGAATTTTTTGAAAGTACCGTTGATATAGTGGGTTTTATTACCCATATCATTACAAACAGGGTAGAAAAGTTTTCTCCAACTGTAGTTTTCTTTTGCAAATAACTAGAAAAGATTTTTTTATTGTTTCTTCGTGCATAGTTTAAACCTTCGTTCTAGATACGATTTGGTTATTATTATTTTTTGGAAAAAAAGGAAGGAAGTATAATGCATTGTTATATCCTCGTCATTATCCTTAACCCAAGTAAGCTAGAGTAATAATGGTAATGAATGGTGATAATAATCCAACATCACCGTTATTATTCCTATTATTTTCCCTTCCCCACACTATCTTTCTACAATTTTCATTCACATGAAAAACTGTATTATTCTCCGTTCATTGAGGAAAAGGAGAAGTTTTAGTGGAGTGGGAGCCAGAACTCTACTCCCCTCTTCCCTGGAGCGCCGATGCCTATCCCACATTATACCATCGACCATGCAAAAAGAAGGGTAGGATAGACCACTAAAGCATATGCGTGGACTTGGCGCCTGTTGTAACATATTGCCCCTGGCTTTCATGCCTTCTTAACCAATAGTGAAGCTTCTCTCTTTTTTTTTAACCAATAGTGAGGCTTCTCTCTTTTTTTTCTATGACTCTCCGTAAGCCAAATCTATAGTGTTGCGTTACTGATCTATTCCTACCCTTTGTTTTGCTTGATCGATGGACATGGGCCAATTGAATCAAATGTTAAACCTAGCGAGATTTCTTCTGGCTCTCAAATACGTAGAAAAGGGTGTATTTACTTGCCAAACTTGTGCTTCTTCGCTTTGATCGGTATCCCATGTGTACCGTAATGAATCTATAATCAAAGTGGCATTTCTTGCGGCTGTTGAATTAGGATTGGAGTTGAATAGGTTCCTTGATGAGTTAGTAGGCCACAAATGAAGGTACTCAAGTAGTTCTCATTTGGTTGAAGCGCAAGTAGTGCAAAAGCAGCTCAAATCGGTGGTATGCATTATACGATTGATTGCCCATTTCAATTTTGGAGCTGACGATCAGATGGATACTAAGCAGATCTCAGGAGAAACCCATCATCGTAGCTGAAGATGATGTAATCTAATGAGATTAAATGTAATTATAACGCACATGGGGTAACGCTACAATTCCACGGAATTGCAATATTGGTTTTCAAGAAATATTGTTATTGAAATCAGAAATTGTACTTCGGATTTTGACAGACAATCTGCTTCATTGATGCAGAGCTTTTCAGTTCCATAGGTACATACATATTTACAATTTCCCAAAGTCTGTTAAACCTGGATCAGTTTGTGCATGTTTTGTATACTCTCTTCATATTTATTTCTTGGCTCATACATCATGTCCGAAATCATTTCCGCTCTTATGCTGTCACCAGCAACATTTCCGCCATACGGTTTCTCCTGTGGTTTTTTGGCATCCTTGTGATAGGCCCTGAATTTACCACATTGGGGATCCGGGTGCTTTCTGTTTTTAAAGGGATGTCGTTCTTTCTCAAATAAGAGGGCAGACCGGTCATTTCAAAAGTATTATTAAATCACACCCCGTCGATTCCTTATTTCTCTACCCGGAACATGTAAATATAGAGATGGCAAAGCTAAAAACTTTTTCTCATATATAACCATTTTTTCATACATCTTTGGAACTAATCAGAAACGTTCATTCATTTATTATTGTCGACATGCTCATCTATTTAAAGAAATACGGAACATGTCACAGCTCTTCCAAAAAAAAGTTCGTATTCGATGGTCCCTAAAAGAGCATTGTAATTCGTGCTAGGAAGAAGACGATTTCAGTAGGGAATAATATAAACGTAGAAAACTTTAGCTGACTGTTCCGCATTTGACTTATTTTTCATCATCTCCAAAGACATACTTGAACGGAGGCAGCAGTACAGGGGACAACCATACTAGGTAGGTATGTGGAGTAGTTTTGGGGGATTTCACTTTTATACGAAATCCTTCTTATATCACTGTGGGACAGGCAGAGAGAAAGACCCTGTGCCATATTACCATCTGTAATTTCATCTCTTTTTTCCTTTTGCTCTCTCCCAGCATTTTCAGCTTGGGTGTCCTACTAATATCATAACATAAAATGTCAATTTTCTAGGGGAAAGCACAACATTATTCTTCTAGTCCCCAGTCATTCCGTCCCGTACGCCAATGCCTTTCTTACTTTCTCCCCCTTCTCTCCGGCTTTTGTTTCTCCTGTGGAAATGCAAGACAAAAAAACTTTTTGAGGGGGAGTATTTACGCTACAGATAGATATTACGGTTTCTTTACATTTTATGTTGTGAGATCACAGAGAAACATAACTTGAATTACGTTTTACGAGGGAACAACTGCAGTAAAAAAATATTTATGCACCGGGCGAAAGGATTCATACAGTATTTGGGGCTAAAAGAGCTTTAATAATGGGTGGGGAGGGGTGCTGTTGAAATTGTATAAAAACAAATAAAATATATTGTGCACAAATGTATTATTTTTTTCTGCAAGTATTTATGTGAGATTACATAAGTACCTATGTACAGTTGGTTTGCTATTAATAATGGGCTTGCCTGTCAACTACCCCATTTTTCTCATCAGAAAGACGATTTATTGTACAAGGATAGGTGACTAAAAATGAAAGGAAGGCTCCAAGTTCCGTCCGTCTCATACTGCCCCAATTTAATTCAAATTAATTTTCCTAGCTTCAAATAAATATGCAGGTTTTTTAAACTAAATTATAACTTACCGCCCACCCAGTTTGTAGCTCTTTTGTGTAAAATAATTTTGCAAAGGATTGTCTCCTTGTGTAAATCACATTCCGAAGACAGCTATGTGGATATGGCTCTTCTTGGGTCAAATTTTAATGGGCTCTTATTTCCTCTTTCTTGTATTACCAATTCCCTTGTTCTTGTTAACTTGTTTTGTAAATTGTCAAAACAATGTGTACAAGGACAAAAGTGGCCCTTGTTTTGGTCCGTTTATCTTAAAGTAGGGTCTTCAGCTCGTTGATTTCGCGTGAAATGGAGCAATTTTGGACAGTCGAGGAAAATTATGTTTTACGGTCCTCAGCTCAAAAAGAAATCTTCGTGAAATTCTCACTGTATACTGAAAAGCATTTCATTTCACTCGA